>CM054061.1:323632529-323858827 GCA_028641055.1 Alopecurus myosuroides | reverse complement strand
TATCTTACTCGGTGGAGCACTCTGAGGAACACCTGCGAAGGTGTGAACGAGGCCCAGGCCATCACTTGGTTTGCGCAGGGCTGCAGGCATGGCAGCATGTTGTGGCAAAGGCTGCAGAGAGAGATGCCGAGTACTCTCGCTGAGACCATCCGGATTGCGGATCAGTACGCACTCGGCGACCCAACTCAGCCTCTCCTTGATGCAGCTGAGCCGAGAAGGAACTACAACAACAACAGCAACAAGCGCAATGAGTTCTGCAACAAGTGAAGAGGTGACCGGATTGATAACCGGTACGATCCTGAGGAGGTGAATGCTGTGGCTACCGGAGCTGGGAGTAGCCAGAGGCCAAAAACTGCTGGAGCTCAGTACGGGCAAAACCAGAATCAGGGCCAAGGCAACAAGAAGCCGTATAACGCTCCCCAGCAGGGTAGCGGCAACTCGGGTCCTGTTCAGAACTTTGTCTTCAAGGACATGAAGGATGGCCCATGCAGCTTCCATACTCGGCATCCCGCTAGACCCGCCAACCACACTACTCGGCAGTGCAGTTGGTGGGAAGAGATCAAGAATGAGGGCCTGCCTCCTCCTCCTCCTCTGCCAGCTGCGAATGCCGCAGTGCAGCCCGCTCGCGCACCGGCTGCTCGGCCTCCAGCATTCCCGAGAAGAGAAAACGTGAACCAGGTGGCTTTAGGAGCCAACCGCTACTTCAACAATGATGGCTACCGCAACAACAACAACTACAACGACCGAAACCGCAACAACAACAGAGGCAACAACAACAATGGTAACAATGGCGATGGGGGCCGCAACCAGTACCAGGAGCATCACGAGAGCTACATGATCTTCACCTCTGAGCCCGTCGACAAGCAGTCTCAGCACAGGCGTGCCATGGAGGTCAATGTTGTGATCCCTGCTGTTCCTCACTACATGCACTGGTGCAACCAAGAGATCACGTGGTCCAGAGCGGATCATCCTAAGGTGATGCCCAACCCGGGTAGCTACGCGTTGGTGCTGGATCCCACCTTCTTGGGTCCTCAGAAGAACGTGAAGTTCAGCAAGGTACTGATCGACAACGGCAACAGCATCAACATCGTGTACAGAGACACACTTGAGAAGCTCGGGATGGCCGAGAACATGCTGCTACCCAGCAAGACCACTTTCCACGGCATTGTGCCGGGAGTTTCTTGCAACCCGATTGGCCGAGTGTGGATAGACGTGCTATTCGGTACCAGGGAGAACTGCCGCACAGAGAGCCTGCAGTTTGAGGTAGTTGATCACCAGAGCCCCTATCACGCCCTACTCGGCAGGCCTGCTCTGAGCAAGTTCATGGCCTCTACTCATGCTGCATATCTGAAGATGAAGATCCCTGGTCCCAATGGTGTGATCACCATCTCTGGTGATTACAAGAAGTCTATGGAGTGTGCCTATGCTGGTTCTCAGCTGGCGGAGTCCATGGTGATCGCTGCCGAGAAGAAGAAGATGTACGAGGTGGTGGCTATGGCGCAATCTACGCAAGGTGGTGCGCCGGGCATGCCGAGTTCCCAGCACGGGACGGCGTTCTAGGCATCCAGGAGACGAAGAAGATCCAGGTCGACCCTGAGTTCCCCGACCGTGTTGCCATCATTGGCACAGGGTTGGGGGAGAAATAGGAAAGCGAGCTCATCCACTTCCTCCGTGAGAATCGGGACGTGTTCGCCTGGTCCAATGAGGATCTACCAGGTGTCCCGAGGGAGTTGGTTGAGCACTCGCTACATGTGCGTCCTGACGCCAAACCAGTGAAGCAGGCTATGCGCCGCTTCGGAGATGAGAGAAGGAAGGCCATCGGTGATCAGATCACCAAGCTGCTGATAAGCAATTTCATCATGGAGGTGTTGCATCCGGATTGGCTAGCCAACCCGGTCATGGTCGAGAAGAAGAAGGAGGACCCTAAGGCCGCTACCGCATGGCGCATGTGCGTCGACTACACCGACTTGAACAAGGCATGTCCCAAGGATCCTTTTCCGCTACCCCGCATCGATCAGGTGATCGATTCCACTGCTGGTTGTGAGCTGTTGTCTTTCATAGATGCCTACTCTGGTTTTCATCAGATAGCTCTCAACCCTGCTGATCAAATAAAGACTGCTTTCATTACCCCGTACGGGGTTGAGTAACCGTCTACTCGGCCCGAATCTCGGGGACTGGGTAACGGATAAGGAGAAAATGAAGGACAGAAGGGAAGAAAAGTACAGAAGAGAAGAAAGGTTGCAACTCGAAAAAGCAAACAAACTTACAGCATAGGTCTGTTCGAGATCTTCAGCGGCCTTGCGGTGGACATACATCCTCGCGGCCAGCGTACTGGTGGTGGACGAAATGGTCATGGGATTGTACCCCATGTACGCCTTGTTCCAGTCAGTACGCCAATGGTCCAGCGAGCCCAAGGCCAGGCCGTGCCAGGTCTTGTTGCCAAGGACCTCGCTATTCCACTCCGCTTCGATGAAGCCTACCCGGTCGATAATTTGCTCAAGCCCCTGGGACACCACCTCAGTCTCTTGTATCTCCCGCGAGTAGATCGAGAGGGGCTTGTGCTTTGCTGGCATCTTGGAGTCCACCGCTGTGGCCTGCTTGCCCTTCGTGATAGCAAGCCGCTGCTTGGTTTTGCTCAGAGTGATGTTATGCTGCTTGCTCATATGCACCATGTAGGGCAGATAGCTGGGCGGCTCCTGAGCACTCGATCCCGCAGCTGCGCCTGTCGAGCTGCCAGTAGCGCCGATAGTGAGCTGCCCAGTCGGCGCAGCAGGCTTCACATGTAGCTTAGGTGGTGGCATCTTGGCAGAGTCCAGCGCAGCATTGCGCGGAGGGTTCTTGCGGACTGGAGCGTCAGGCTGGGTGGCCTGCTTGCTGGTGGCATCTGATTTCTTGGTGACCTGTTTGGCGGGAGGGCTCGGTGCAGTCTTAGTCTTCTTTGCGGGCGGCGGAGAGCTTGGGGCCGTGGGTGGAGCACCCTGCGGGGTAGGCGGCACTGGAGGCTGGCTACCCGGTGTAGCGTCTGGCTGCGCTTGGCTCGGCGGGCTCTGCTCCACCATAGTTGCCTCAACCCGCTGCTCGACAGCGGGATCCAGTTGGGCATCTTCTTGCTCTTCTACCCGCGGTTGCGCCGCGGGGTCATCTTGGACGGCAGCCTCTGTTTCCGGCTGCTCCTGGTCCTCCTCATGCTGCTCAAGGGCAGCACGGTCTTGGTACTCGGCGTCTTGGTCGATTTTCTCCTCAGCTGAGGCAGCTGGAGGAGAAGGCGGGGTCTCGTCTTGAGCAACATCCTGCGCATCTGGTTCTGCGCGGGCCTGCTGCTCCGTGTCCATGTCCTGAGCGCCAGCGCCCGTGTCCTGGGCGTTGGTGCCTTCTTCTTCTTCCTTCACGGGAGAGGACTCACGCGCCCTATCCCGGGCGGCAGGCTCCTCCTCGTCCTCACCAAGATTGATGAGCGACTCGGGGTCGACGGGTGTTTTCTTTTTGGACTTGGCGGGGGCAGCAGCAGCATCAGCGTCTAAGGGAGCGCTGAAGAGAAAAAGGAGTTCAGAAAAGGGGAGGGAAAGGAAAACACCAGGAAGCATTGACAAGATGTAAACCAGAGGGAAACTACTTACCCTTTGCGGGAAGGGGGTAGCCTTCGGCCTGAAACTTGCTTTTTCTTCTTCTCGGCTTTCGGCTTCTTGGCGGGGGGCTCTTGAGCACCGCTACCCATCCTCTTACGGGTGGTAGGGGCGGCCACCACAACCGGGTTGACGTCGAGGACGTCCTCGTCTTCCTCGTCCGCATCGGCGTCGTCTGCAGAATAGAAGAGAAGAAGCGGATGAGAAGCAGAAAGGAAGAAGAAATAGCGCTACCCGTAGCTGCAGAGGCAAGCTCAATCACCTTCTTCATCATCCTCAGACCAATCCCGAATGGAAGCATCGACGTGGTGCTTACCATGCTGTTCGGCATGAGGGACACAGAGGGTGTCTTGGGTGTTGTAGGCGGTCTCGTCGTCCTCCGTCCGGTCTGGGTCCCAGTTGGCCTCAAGGAGCTCCTCGTTCTCAGCGAGCTGGCGGTCAAGGTGCTAAAAATACAAGCAGGCAGTACAAATCAGTTGAGCAACGCAAGGGAATCTTACTTGGTACAAGATACAAGTGCAAGGCGTGTTAGGCTAAGATCTAGTACTCGGTATGGCGTGCAAACACAAAGCACATAAAGCCTAACAGATACTAGAAAAGCGCCCTACTCGGTATGGCGTGCAAACACAAAGCACATAAAGCCTAACAGATACTAGAAAAGTGCCCTACTCGGCATGGCGTGCAAACACAAAGCACATGAAGCCTAGTGGATACTAGCGGGAGTTCTACTCGGCACAGCATGCGAATACTAAGCATCCTAAAGCTGGAAGGCCGTCTACTCGGTATCTTACCGCAAAGATAAAGCATAAGGGTACTAACCTGTCCGATGGGCTTCGTACGGCTATACGGCACGAAGCCGTATTGCCAGTTGTCAGTGAGGCCAGTGCTCATGATAGAGCGCGTCCAGACGGCCACGTCCGCGTTGCTCAACTCGAACGTGGTGGTCCTCGTGCAATCTCTGTTGCCACCCATGTAGCACATGAGGTGCGCACGGCGCTGCAGCGGGAGCACTCGCCTGGAAATCCAGCAGGCGATGGGGTCGTCGCTTTTCAGCCCCAAATCCTTCAGCTGGGCAAGCCGCTGGTTGATCTGCTTGATGTCGCCTTCCAGTGCAGGCTTGAATCCCCAATTCTGTTGGGTGGGCACCGTGTTCGTCCACTTGGGGAGGTGGATCCGATCCACGATTGGCGCTCCCTCTTCAACGGCAACGTTCTTCACGTAGAAGAACGACCGCTGCCACTTGCGCACGGAGTCGAGGCCCTTGATGCGCGGGTGGTTGGTCCCGCCGCGTTGCAGCATCATGGCGCTGCCGGTCTTGGTCATGCTGCGGGTGCTCTCCGTGCTACCCGGCTTGGGCACGCTCTGCTTCCTGAAGAAGAAGTTGCGCGCCCAGGTGTGCACCATGGGGCGCACACCCAAGAACGCCTCGCACACCACGGCGTGGTATGCGAGCATCACGATGGCGTTCGGAGGCAGATGATGCGGTTGAAGGCCGAAGTGGTTGAGGAAGGAGCGGAAGAAGTCGGAGACGGGAAGCCCGAATCCTCGCTTGAAGTGAGCGAGGAACACGACGAACTCGTCCGCCTCCGGAGTAGGGACGAGCTCGCCGTTCGAGGGCCTGCAGCGCACGCCGGCGGGAACCCGGCGGGTGTTCACCAGCCACTGGCAGTCGTCTGCCGTGACCTCGGAACCAGCCCATCCGGCGCGGGCATCATCGTCGCGGGCCATCGAGAAGAGGAGGTTTGGTGGAGATTCGTGGAAGATCGAGGGGATTTGCTAGCCTTCCGACGTCGCAGGAAGCGGCAGCGCAGAGAGAAGCGCGGCGCCGGAAGCGCTCTGTGGCGGCGGAGATGTAAAGAGGCAGGAAGAGAATGAAGGCAGGAAGGGGAAGAAGGAGTTACCGAGGGGGTATTTATCCCTCCCCTCGGATAGCCATTACTAGTAACGCTAGTGGGATCAGTTGTGCGCAGAGATCGTGCGACGTGGGGTGTGGGCCGGTTAGAAACGCGCACAGCGCAGTTTGCGCGCGTAACGGCCGCAATCGATCCCACGTTGAGATCGTGTGTGATAACTGCACTTGATGTGACCTAACGGGCCGGTGGGCCCAGGCCGCAGTGATGGGCGCGTGGCCTGCCATATCCCGGGCACCGAGGCGTCGGGGGTACGAGAACGTGACACGTGCCCAGTCGCAGTGCGGAAGGTGGATTTGGTCTGCCACGCCGAGATTCTCTCTAGGAATTCCGCAAAGTCATTTTACTCAGAGACAGAGAAGAGGAATAGTTCTATTCGGAAGAGAAGAGACTCAAGCCAGAATTGGGGGCTACTCGGAGGTTCTACTCAGCAACCTAAGGCTCAAAGGCAAGATTGGTTTTAAGCTGGCAGAGCCCAGTGAACAAGTTCGCAGGACTCTACCAGCTTCGGGGACTAATGTCGGGGGGTTACCCCCGAGTAGGGTAAAAGCAAGTGCAAAGGGCTAGATCAGAAGAAACGTTTGGCAGAGTAGCTGGCTACCCGGTACTCGCTACCCGGTCGACTGCTACTCGGCCGTACACACTGATGGCCAGAAGGAAGAATCAAGGAAGTTATTCTCCTCCGAGTAGAGGAGGTGGTCCGAGTAGAAATTGCGGTCTTCTACTCGGGCCAGAAGTCAAAGGAGCCGTTCTGACACAGGATCCCGCGTATCCTGGGTCCGTACTGGGGCACTGTTCATCTGCAAAGCGCGTGCTTATCCGCGCCAGGGTGTCAGCAGGGCGTCGCGGGTTAGGGGGGCCTACCCCGTGACAGTGTCAGTGATAACAGATCAGCTTCTTGGTTTTGCAGAACGACTTTCCACACGGAGACAAACTTGGAAGCCAAAGCTGTCAGCGGGAAGCTGGAAGTGTACAGTGTGCACACTATGTCGACATCTTGGCTGTATCCGGCTGGGCACCAGTATATAAGGTGCCCTGCCTCCTCCTGCGCGAGGGACGACGCTACTAGGGGCTACAGTTGCCTAGAGAGAAGAGTGGCTACTCGGTTGTAAGCTAAAACTTGTACTGTGGCTACTCGGTGAGACACGAATACAAAGAGAGAAAGGCAGGAGTTGGGGTTTTACCTCCACACGAGGGCCCTGAACCTGGGTAGATCCTGTTGTTTGCAGTGCTAGATTCATACTCACGCGGCTACTCGCTGCGTGATCCCTCCCCGAGCGCCTCCAGCGTCCATCGTCCCCACATCTTTAGCCATCTTATGGCATCTGCCGTGACACCACCACGACACATCCCAAGCACATGCGAAGATCTTAGGTCTAAGGAATCAGCATACATATTATATGAGATCAACTAATGACATGAAAGAATATATTATTATCACAGTGTCTGATGATGGGTCAGTCCAACTCCATGTTCTCCAACACGAGTCCACATTATTAATTGACATATCCATGTCAATGATCCGTGAAACATGATCATCCATCAATACATGTGCTAGTCACCAACTCATATGCATCCCTTATATGATTATTGATAGGAACCTATTTAGAATAACATCATAGAGATAATGGATTTCACAAATGAATCATGTATTCATTAACCAATATCATGATAGTTTATTCATGGGATGGAATAACAATTATTATTATTATTTAGATATTCATAAACATATGGAAATATCATCATCAATATGATTGCCTCTAGGGCATATTTCCAACAGTCTCCCACTTGCACTAGAGTCAATCATGTATCAATATACAAGAATCAAGTAACACTTACTCATATGTGCATATAACACTTAGATTGTGGTTTACGCTTTGCTTACAGCACAACAACATTTGTTGCCCATACATAAATTGCATACAATGAAATTCAGTCTCTTGCATGGAACGATTCCAGCTCACCATCTTTCATAACATAATATGAACTATTACAAACATGGTAATGAGAAATGTAACTCTTTAAGAAAATCTCCACTAACCATTAGGAACAAGTCCTTTTGTGCTTCTCAAGCACTCGAGGATTTTAACTACGGACGAGTGACTCTCACTCGGATTTGACTAATATTTTTTCATGACACTCGGAACAAATTACTTATCCTTTTGTATTCATCATGACAATCATGCTGAAATACTAAATTGGTGAAACTTTCAACAATATTACTTCACTAAGAAACTCTTTTCTTACGAAGATTATTAGAATATTATCCTGATCATCATGTCTCCACATGCATGATCAATACGAGTGTACTCCCACTACTCCTGTTGTAAAACAAGAAATATTATTGTATTGGCCATGTCAAACATTCTAACAATGCAACAGACAATAATGTCCACTCACAAAAGATTTAACATCACAACAGAATAGAAGATTTCATTTTGTTCAACAACTTGAAGTTGCAGAAATCCTTCACAACTACTTGTGTCAGCCAGGTTCGCAACCTTAATGACATGTATAAATGTATTACGAGTGTAATGGTTAAAAACCATTTTCACGAGTTCGGGTCCATCACGCTTCTACTTGTACAAGTCGTAATACCGACGTGTGCATGACCTGCGCTCTTGGAGTTGGCTTGCCTCAAACATATTTGAGTTTGGTCATACTCCCACTAATTTTCTTCGAGAAACAGTTTCTTTAGGAAGTCATTTCAGATCAGCAAACACTTTCCCTCTTCATAACGTTGTTTTGACCTTATAAAACGATCACTCAGGACTCCTTCTAGTCCATATCATATATGGTGTCTTTTAATTGGTCATATAGCGGAACCCAGTTCTACACTAGAACAACACATTTCTACGTGCAACAATAAAGAAAACTTTAGACAATAATGGTTTACCATTGATATAACCATGTCCTACAAGGTTTGATAACACCGCCCGAATGGTCCAACCTTTGGGTGCTTCGTAAGTTATAGCAGTAGTGAAACAATTTCACATTGTCTCAATGGTTACCATGTATGGCTCAAATATATATATATATATTATGATCAAATCATAGAATATTAAATTGTCTTGCTATACTCTTAACAGATGTCATGAAAATATACGCCTATGTCAAAACCAAGTTGAATTGTCCATTCGCCAATGGAGTACTCCCACTCAACACAACATTCATAATATCGAACAATGTGTGTTCTCTATTAAGAATTCATAACCTCATGTCTTGAAACATAAGTTATTGATGTGATGAGGGTGGAAACACAATAACGCTTATTTATTTCCATTCTCGGTTTCGACTAAAACAAGAATTTTAATGTATACATAATCAATGTGGCAACTATTACCTCATTGCAATTATGAAGACCATCTTTGATCATCATTTAACCTTTCCACAAAACTAACTCACAAATCACATTGCTCCAAGCAACCGATTATCATATACTAAAGAGTTTGTTTGAAGATTAAATAATGATATTGTTCACAACATATATTTAAAACAATGAAGTCACACTTCCCTCGATCCATTTCTTATCTTTAGAATTCATTGCACTTTTTGATTCAATAACCGTGTGAATTACAAAGCATCACTCATCACCATGAGTTAGGTTAATCATCGGACACAAGATTATGCTCAGGATCATATCCCAAACCATACCTTAGTCCTACCAATCATTATCTCTTTCTTCCAAAGACACTTTGTCATTAGCAAATCATCACATGATCAATGCCAATTATTAATTCTCTACTCAACAGTTATATGCATCTCATGCACTTCGGTCTACTATTTATTCACTACCGTCATTTGACAATTCAACATGAATGAGGAAATCAATATAGTCAACACTTGACCACACTCTCATTGTAACCAAACAATTTAATTACATAAAGATCGACCGAATTTCCTTATGCTAGCTTGCATTCAACAATACCTTCTAGATGGCATACATCTCGTCTTTCGTTTATTTCCCAAAGATGCCTTCTAGTCCAACAATCGTATTGTAGACGTGTAAATGCTCATCTTGCTTCAAAAGCTCATAGCAATTTGCGGCAATCAAAAGAATGCAAACAACATGGAGGTTTGATGCTTCATAAGCATTTCTCGAGTAGCATTAACAACAACACAGTTAAATGAATAGCTACACTATTAAACATATACCAATATATTTACTACTTGAGAACAAAACTCCAAATAGTATCAGTCAAATATTGTTCCAACCAGAATCAAACATATACAGATAAAGCTAAACGTAGTACTATATAAAATAATTTCACAATAGCAATACTTATGCAAAGTTGAGATGTAAGTTTATGAAAAGAAGCATATTGCATTAAACTATTTAATGAAAGATACTCCCACTAAATTATGTATCCCTCATACGACCTTTAGTGATTCAAGATCCGAACGAACAAGTCAACTAGTGACGTTTGCATCACTGCTAGAAGACAAGGTAGATCGGTAAGCAACCCTTGCTAATCATATCACATATGAATCTTGTTGTTGGGTGACATCTCTATGTCAACGCCAACCTTTATGCCCCAAGGCGCTTAACCGTTAAGATTACCTTGATGAGTTAACCAACCCTTTATGAGCGTTAGTACCGGTAGATGACACCCTGCTGCAACAGTCGTACCACCTAACCGATACAAACCCATCTAGTCAACAAAAATGATGGCGCCCTAATGTAATAGACCCACCATAAAATGTAGAAGACATGGGATGGTGCAAGGTTTAGTTGGGGGGAATGTGTTTAACTTAACATTTGTGAGGGACTCTGCTCTATTATGTAATAACATGGCACGCAACATAACAATAATAGATGTAGAAAATACAAAGGAATAAGAAAAGATTGCAGATAATCAGATTAGCTGTAAATCTGTGTACCTTTGCAATGGCGATCTTGTCGCCACATTTTTAACCGCTTGCCTTCTTCATGACACATCACATGCATCCGAGTATGAATAACACGCTATAACACCTTACAGCATCTCACACTCAGCACATATCATATATGCACATAATCATACTCACCTCATTAACTGCAAAACAATTTTACATAGAATAAATTGTATAATGACGTGAATTAGTATCATATACACAATGCTCTCCAGGAATTACACTCGAAAACGATTTTCGAAATCCATGTCGAACCACACAAGTACACGAGAATAAATTCACCGACCGCTGTCCGATAGAACGATCAAATAATCATATTAATCAATGAGCATTTATATAGTTAATTACTGCATTATAACATTTTATAACTGGTAAAATCGACGAGTAACATTTAGTTAAGTCTTAGAAACACCTTTCTCATTAAGTCCGACAAGTCAATCCCATCGACAAGTCTCAGACTGAAACAATGATCTAGTATTGCCAAGTCGATCGTATCAACTTAGCCTGTAACAGATTATATGTATGCAAATTAGAGTAAAACTCGTTGGGTCACCCATGTACTAGTACCAGCAATAGATCATATCTATTTGAGCAACTAAGTATAATTAACCTTTTGCCATTTCTGGTCAAGTATCTACATACAACCAGAAAATGCAATTTTGATGTGCGCTAGAGATTGGTCCATGCCGTATCACCATGCAGCCGAAAAATAGGACAACAAAGAAGATCACTTCTATAGGAAGATGTACTTTGAACGGACTCCATTTCTAAATGCGCACAAATGTTGTAACAATTAACTAGACCATTGCTTCCACGCTAACTGAAAATCACCTAGTCTCCTATGTACCGGATAGTTTAATGATCCAATCACAAACTGATGGTACAAGAGTATACTAGTGTTACCAAAACTTAATACATCATACATATAGTAGTGCTACATGGTTGAAGTAAATCCATCAACCATGCATCCACCAGCAACTCCACATTCTAGAAACACAATCACACGCATCGCATGCATGCAAATATACTGTAGAAAATGCACAGTTACAACAGAACGAGAATTTGTGGTAGATCATATCTTTCAGCAGCGGCATCATATACCAGTTCATCCATCCAAAAATATTAAACACCATTTTAGCTTCAGCATCATCACCATGACACTGAAACAATGCTTAAGAATCTGTATACGTATTGTCGTTCGGCCGGAAGACACAAATACCAGTAGATCAAATCTAGTAATTATTTGGGCTCCATTCAGCAAAGTAAAAAAAACAAGCTCTACAGGTACGTGATTACACGAGCAATCAACCAGCAGATCAAATCCAATACACAATGAACTCCAATCGCCATGGTTGGAAGGTGCATACCGACATACGGCAAGCAGAACTCATCTACATGCATCATCTGGCTAAAAAAATAACCCATCGCATGGATCAGTGGAAACTAGTGATTACATGCGGCTGGCTGCACATCCCAATTCATTAATCCATCAGATGGATGCAACGATCGATCCATGGGTACATCACATGTACGCATGCTGCCGCCGGAATTTTAATCCAGCATACGCGCGGGCAAATGGAACAAGGCACAGATCGGATCACTAAAACCGATCCTATCGATTTGTCAATACAATTCATCTGACGATCTAATCTCCCAAAACACGGTACAGTAGATTCCATCTACTGCGTGTACCGAACAGGACAGTGAATAAAATCCACGACATGTACAACAGATCGCATCTATCATTAAAACGGATCATGTCCGCTGCCGGCGCAACGTTTTGTGCTGCTGCTCCGAATCGAAAACTAAACAGGATGGCTATGATACCACTGTTAGTAAACGGGTAGGTTATGCTAGCACAAATCAAAATTTTCTACCACGTTCATCCTAGGAACCCCTGCAAGTAATCGATCATGGAGCCATGAATTACCTCTTGACGCGGCGTGCAGTGGAAGACTCTCGATTTGCGCGTCGCTACCGATCTCCTCCTTCTCCTCGCGATCTCGCGTACATCTCCTCGCGGATCCCTTGAACGATTCGTCCAAGCGCCACAAGTGCGGCGCCTCCAAGGTAACCACACGTACAGGGATGGAACATCGCGGTCGGGGTGCTAGCACCGATGGCGCGATCTGGGTGGAGAGAGGGCGGCGGCTAGGGTTCGTGTCTCACACAACTGGTGTGTTCTGGGCTGCCCACTCCTCACGTATAGTCCGTTTAGTGGGCTGCTACATTAGAGGCCCATTAGTACTATAAACCCAATTAGATGGATCAAATCAAAACTATGTTTCATACCCCTTAAGTGTGTGACTCTATAGGTTCACGTATATATGGACATAGCACGAGTACACTACTCGACCAATAATCGGTAGTAGCCTCTAGCAAGACGTGCCGACTCTCAAATACACGTAAAGATCATATCGGACGAACCTTCCACAATATTGCATACTTGTTCCCTTTGCCTCACGATATTGATTAAGCACAAGGTGAGAACTTGTCATCCTTGTTATAGCTAGATCATCTTTCTCGATTTCCATTAATCGGAATCCATGAAGCGCGGTTAACACTTAACCGAGAGTATGGCCATACATTTTCCGGATCCAATCATTCGAGTGGCCAAGATATATCTCTCCAGTGTACGGAGGGCAAATCCCATCTTGATCAACCATGACCCGAAGCATGTTTCTTGACAAACCCGAAAGCTACCTTTATAACTACCCTGTCACAGTGTAGCGTTTGATAGCCCAAAGTCAGCCCTTACACATCCCAAGCACATGCGATCTCAGGTCTAAGGAATCACCATACATATTATATGAGATCAACTGATGACATGAAAGAATATATTATTATCACAGTGTCTCATGATGGGTCAGTCCAACTCCATGTTCTCCAACACGAGTCCACATTATTGATCGACATATCCATGTCAATGATCCGTGAAACATGATCATCCATCAATACATGTGCTAGTCACTAACTCATATGCATCCCTCATATGATTATTGACTAGGAACCTATTTAGAATAACATCATAGAGATAATGGATTTCACAAATGAATCACGTATTCATTAACCAATATCATGATAGTTTATTCATGGGATGGAATAACAGTTATTCTTATTTAGATATTCATAAACATATGGAAATATCATCATCAATATGATTACCTCTAGGTCATATTTCCAACAATTCTTCACCATAGTTTTCATTCTTTCCCAAGCTTTAGCAACATGTTCATTATCAAATTGTTTAAAATTCATTATGTCACTTCTTAGGGATATAATCTTAGCAGGAGGATAATATTTTCCAGTGAAAGCATCTTTACACTTAGTCCATGAATCAATACTATTTCTAGGCAAACATAGCAACCATTCTTTAGCTCTTCCTCTCCAAGAGAAAGTAAATAGTTTCAGTTTAATAATATCTCCATCCACATCTTTATATTTTTTCATCTCACATATTTCAACAAAATTATTAAGGTGGGCATCAGTACTAATACCAAAAAATTGATCTTTCATCACAAGATTTAATAAAGCAGGTTTAATCTCATAGAATGCAGAATTAGGAGCAGGTGGAGCAATAGGTATGCAAATAAAATCATTGTTGTTTGTGCTAGTGAAGTCACACAACTTAGTATTCTCAGAGGAACTCATTTTAGTAGAATAAAAGCAAGCAAATAAATAACAGCTATGAAGTAAAATAATTTTTTTGTGTTTTCAATATAGAGAACAAAAACAAGACAAAGAGAAAAAACAAAACAATAAACAAACTAAAGAGATTGAGAGTGACAGACTCCCCTTGCCAGAAGACTTCCTTCTCCCCGGCAACGGCGCCAGAAAATCCTTGCTATGCTTTGATGGTGCCTTGACGGGGAGACTTCTTGATGATGATTAAGTCCCTAGCAACCGCGCCAGAAAAATCCTTGCTACGTGTTGTTGGGATACCCCAAGAGGAGGGTTTGATGAGCACAGCGGAAGGAGTTTTCCCCTTAGTTAAGAACCAGGGTTATCAATCCAGTAGGAGAAGTAGGATCTTCGGAAGGTTGATGTCACTGACGGTGGTGCTGGCGCTTCACCGGTATCAGCAACAACGTGGAACCTGCACACAACACAACCAAAATACTTTGCCCCAACGGTACAGTGAGGTTGTTAATCTCACCGGTCTTGCTGAAAACAAAGATTAGACGTATAGTGTTAAAAACGGTTGTATGCTTGCAGAAAATAAAGAGAGCAGGAAATTGTTGTGGTTTGTTTAACAGTGTGGAAAAATGGACCGTGGTTCATAGGTTCACTAGTGGTGTCTCTCCATAAAAAGATAGCATGCTGGGTGAACAAATTACAGCTGGGCAATTGACAAATAAAGTTTGCACCGTAGTGCACATTATAACATGATGATTACTATGATATTTAGTGAGGGCATTACAACAAGATACATATACCGACATCCATCTGCATCTATGACTAATAATCCACACTTATGTTATCATCCGAACCCCCTTAGGTATTAAGTTGCAAGCAACAGATAATTGCATTAAACAAAGTGTGTAATGTAAGCAATGATTATACACGCGGGTACTCTCACTGTTGTTTTCTTCTTAATGGTAACAGCACATCCTCCCCCTTTACGTTTCTGTCACTCGAGCAAGGCAACAAGGAGGCATGAACCCACTATCAAGCATAAATACTCCCTCTTGGAGTCACTAGAAACTACTTGGCCAGAGCAATCACTAGCAACGGAAAGCATGCAAGATCACAAATAACATATGCAATAAAGACTATAATCAACTTGGCATAAGGTCAATATTCATCGAATCCCAACAAACACAGCATATAGAATTACATAAGATCAATCTCAATCATGATAGGCAGCTCACGCATCACTCTGGAGGCAGGCATGGTGATGTAGAAGCCTCCGGTGATGATTTCCTCTCCAGCAGGGTGCCGGAAAACAACTCCAGAACCCTCCTGATCTAGGGTTGACGGTGACGGTGGCTGCAGAACTTTTTCGGGGATTTTGATCAGGTACTTAGGTTTTTCCATCCGGGGGGCTTAATAGGCGAAAGGGCAAAAGGCGGTGGAGCTCCTGGGGCCCCACACCAATAGCTGGCCCGACCAGGGGGACCCACGCCACCCTATGGTGTGGCCCTCCTGTTGTCCCTCTTCAACTCCTCTTCGGTCTTCTGGATGCTTCCGGGAAAATAGGACTGGCTCTGGGCATCTTGTTAATAGGTTAGTCCCGGAAAAAGTATGAAAATGCTATAAATAAGGGAGAAAACATGTAGCAATTGACATAATATCATCATGGACCATCATAAATTAGGGATATGTTTATGACGTATCAATCCTCACATCGCAGCCATCCCCTCTGGTTGTCCCAATTTCTGTCACTTTGGAGCCTCGGGTTCCGGACAACGATATGTGTAAACAACTTGCAGGTATGATCAAGAAACAATAATTATCATCGTGATTCCATAACATGTTTATATCTGAGATCATGGCACTCGGGGCCAAAGTAGCAAGCATTAAGCATAACAAGTTGCAACAATGTCAATAGCACTAACAGAGGATACTAGGCACTATGCCCTAACAATCACGGCATTATTACATGAACAAACTCATCCAATCCCTACCATCCCCTTCAGTCTACAGCGGGGGAATTACTAACACATGGATGGGGGAAACATGGATGGTCGATGGAGAGGTGTTGGTGATGACGGTGGCGATGATCTCCTCCAATTCCCCGTCCCGGCAGGGTGCCAGAACGGAGTCTCTTATCCCCAAATCGAGGTTCGGGATGGCGGCGGCGCTCTGTTGTGTTTCTGTGGAATATGACCAAACCCCTCGGGTTTTAGGGTTGGAGGCTATTTGTAGTCAAAAGGGGAGTCCGAGGGGGGTTCTGGGGCGCCCACACCCTATGCTGGCGCGGCCGGGGGGACCCGCGCTAGGGGGGTGTGGCCACCCTGTGGATCCTCTCCTGGCCCCCTTCTAGCTCCCGGGGTCTTCCGAGGTGAAAACACCAATGGGCTCTTTTCTGGGCATTTCCCCGAAAGTTGATTTTTCTGCACAAAAACAAGACACCAAGGTAATTCTGCTGAAAACAGCGTTAGTCCGTGTTAGTTGTATCCAAAACACATAAGTTTAGACGAAAACAATAAGAAAAATGTTCGGAAAAGGAGATACGTTTTCGACGTATCAGCTATCCCTCATGCATCTGTATCTAATAATCCATCTCAAGAAAGTTATCCAGGAAATCTCTTGGTAAGTTGGTATTAAGTTGCAAGAAATCAAACAATTGCCCAACGCAAGATATAAATGCATTAAGATCAATATATAATGTAAGCAATAATTTTCATCGTGCAAACAAGAACACCGTTGTTTTCTCTTAGTGGCAACAACACATCTTTCCCCTTACACGTTTCTATCATTCGAGCGCAGGCAACAAGGAGGCATGAACCCACTATCTAGTATAAAAATCCCTCTTGGAAATGCATATAACAACTTGGCCACGGTATCCATATACATCGAAGAGTGTGAAAAAACACATTAAAACACTAATACAGATATAAGTGAAGCTCAATATAAATACATGAACAAACGGATCATAATGTCATGATTCATCGGATCAGAAAAAACACAACATGTAGCATTTACGTAAGAACGATTTTGATCATGTTAGGCAGATGATGACCCACAAGTATAGGGGATTGCAGCGGTCTTCGAGGGAAGTAAAACCCAAATTTATTGATCCGAGACAAGGGGAGCCAAAGAATATTTGTGAGCCTTAACAAGTGAGTTTTCAATTCACCTGCACCTCAAAGTGGACTTGTTCGTAGTGGTTTATTAGCAGCAGTGAAATAATAACAGCAGTAGTATGAAAACAGCAGCAGTGGTGATTGGAGTAAACAGCGGGATTAAATACTATAGGCACATGGATGGATGAACGGGCATTGCATGCATAAGATAGTTCATATAATGATCAATTCAGGGGCATTGAAGATAAATAAGATAAAGCATCCAAGCACTAAGTAACCATAGGCATGTGGTCCGTAAATAGTCGTACGTGCTCGCAATGAGAACTTGCACAACATCTATTGTCCTACCAGCCCATTTTTAGCGGGGCCTCAAGGGAACTATTGATAATTAAGGTGTTCCTTTTAATAGAACACCGGAGCAAAGCATTAACACTCGGTGAACACATGTGATCCTCACATCACAGCCATCCCCTCCGGTTGTCCCAATTTCTGTCACTTCGGGGCCTCGGGTTCCGAACAACGATATGTGTAAACAACTTGCAGGTATGATCAAGAAACAATAAGTATCATCATGATTCAATAACATGTTCAGATCTGAGATCATGGCACTCGGGCTCAAAGTGGGAAGCATTAAGCATAACAAGTTACAACAATGTAAATAGCACTAACAGAGGATACTAGGCACTATGCCCTAGCAATCGTGACATTATTACATGAACGAACTCATCCAATCCCTACCATCCCCTTCAGCCTACAGCGGGGGAATTACTCACACATGGATGGGGAAAACATGGATGGTCGATGGAGAGGCGTTGGTGATAGCGGTGGCGATGATCTCCTCCAATTCCCCGTCCCGACAGGGTGCCAGAACGGAGTTTCTGAACCCCGAAAAAGGATTCACGGTGGCGGCGGAGCTATAGATTTCTTTCTGGAAACTATCGAACCCCTTCGTGTTTTAGGGTTGAAGGCTATTTGTAGTCGAAAGGGGAGTCCGAGGAGGGATCTGGGTGGCCCACACCATAGGCCGTTGCGGCCTAGGGGGCGCCAGGGGGTGGTGTGGCCACCCTGTGGCTCTTCTCCTGGCCCCCTTCTGGCTCCGGGGGTCTTCCGGTGTGAAAACACCAATGGGGTCTTTTCTGGGCAATTTCCCAAAACTTGATTTTTCTGCACAAAAACAAGAGACCAAGGTAATTCTGCTGAAAACAGCGTTAGTCCGTGTTAGTTGTATTCAAAACACAGAAATTTAGAGGAAAACAATAAGAAAAGTGTTCGGAAAAGGAGATACGTTTTCGACGTATCAACTCCCCCCCAAGGTTAGCTTATTGCTTGTCCTCAAGCAATTGAGTGACAACTGAGTGCGATAAAATACTTTTACGAACACATTTGTTTTATATGATGTAAATATACTCACTATGTGATCAAATACTTAGTTATGCTCATAATAAGATACATTCAAGATACTGTCACTTAATAGCTATGCAAACCATGAAGAGACAACACCATATTAATAATAAACAACATGAAGCATAACTATTTGCAAGATTGAAGTATTCATAATAGGATCTGATAAAGTGGTATCTCGCTTGCCCTTAAGTGTGGGGCAAAACATAAATGCCAGGGCACCTCTGAAGTTAAAGGTTATATCACAATCAACCGTGCTTTGGGACAAACACAACACACTAAGAATAATAATTATGCTTTCAAGAAAGTTCTCAAAGAATAAGGCGGAGACTCAACATAAAAGTAAAAGAAGGGCCTTTTGCGGAGGGAAGCAGAGATTACTCATGTGCTAGAGCTTTTATTTTATTAAACAGAGGTATTGAAAACATTTTTAAGAGAGGTGTATGCTTATGTCAACGAATGGTAAACAGTCAATATAGTTCATCACAAGCCAACTGGATTCACAAGAGCGGCTCCCATGTTGAAGGATGCAACTGGTGTAGAAGGTCATCCCTCTTTCTCTTTTGTTTACACAATTATGCTTTTACTGATAAATCAGGGGCAAAAATAGTGAAGAGAATTTGTTTGTATTAATTTGGGGCTGGGCACCCCGCTGCCAGCTCTTCTATCATTTGGATAAGCGGATGAAGCCACTAGTCCATGGTGTGAAATCCAATCAGCAGGTGAGATAAAGATTCTCTATTTATGTCCTCATGAGCTAAAACAGGGGCACAAAACAGGAATTATTTTTAGAAGGTTTTAAAGGTAGCACATGAGCAATTTACTTGGAGTGGCAGTTAAATACCACAAGTAGGTAGGTATGGTGTACACATGGGAAACTTTGGTTTTTGGGAGTTGGATGCACGAGTAGAGCTCATACTCAGTAAAGGTGAATGCTAGCAATAGACTAGGAAGCGACAATCAACAGAGCAACAACTATCATAATCATATTTGCGACAAAGTAAAATTAATTGAGGCATAAAACTGATACTAGAACTCTGAGGCAAAATAAATCATCGAGGTTTATTGACTTTTTGTTTTCAGTCTTAGCGTGCCTGAGCATGTGCCAAGTCGATTCAAATGAAACAATCAAAGGAGGCTACCACAATGTCATACCCTTCTATTGAATAGAACAATGCGAACAAATATTTATATGACAGGTCATTTACCATTAATAAATTGGAAAAAAACATGAGAGAGCACGAACTATTAAGCAGCCATTAAGTCACATATATCTTATACGACAAACTAAGCATGCTCACATATAGATGGATATCTGTACAAAAATGAAAGCAAATAGAATTCATACCAGCCTCTCACCACACTTGAATTGTCATAGATCGTCATTATTGCTCTTTACTTGTGGCTTGAATAATATATAAGGAAAACCAAGCTCCAATGGAATCACGGACGACTGTTGAACTCTGAAACAAACTTTACAAAACAATAGGATAACAACAAAATATTTTGGGGATTTTTAATTAAAGCACGAGCAAAAGAGAACAAGCAAACAAAGAAAAATATTTTTGGTTTTTTTTGGAATGAAACAAGAAAAAAAAAAGCAAGCAAACAAACAAAACAAAATATTTTTGGGTTTTTGAATATTAAAATGCAACTAAAAGATAAAGCAAACCAACTAAAGAAATAAATAGAGAGAAACGACAGAAATATTTTTTGTCTTTTTGTGTTTTGGAACGCGAAAACAAAAGAAATGAAAACAAGCGAAAGAAACAAGAAGAAGCGAAAGAAGCGAAAAACATGGATAGAAAAACATGGATATACAAAGGACCGACATAAACATGATATATAAATGAGCATGATGTCGGTATATCTCCCCCAAAGCTTAGGCTTTTGGCCTAAGTGGAGATAAATCGTGGCGCGTGAAGTATGCCCACTGTGGTGGGTCATCTCTCGCGTGGTCGTACTCGGGCGCATAAGAGGAAGTTGATGCAGCGGGTGCGTAGTCGTAGCCGGGTGCTGATATGGAATTCCCGTGGTGTCGTAGGGATGGACGAAATCACTATCGTCCCCCTCTCTGGTGTCCTCCCCTTGCTGGGGGAGATGCTCAAGGTGTCCATCTCATTCTCAGAAAGCTCCCATCTTTGCCTGCCATTAAGATCAAACAAAGGGTGTGCAGGCAAATGTACTTCCCTAATAGTTTTAATAATCCTCCACCTAGATTCTTTGGAGAAAGTTATTTAAAAGGACAAGTTGTGCAAATGAGCATGGGTAGAAAGAAACTTATGTTGAACCATGGAAACAATATTAAGCCTCTCTATAGGAAACTGCACATCTATATGGTGTGGCTCCAAACCATGCAAAGCTAGCAAGCGCGAGGCAATAAGGCCTCCACAAACTCCGCCCTTCTCACGGTTATGTGAGAGACGGTAAGAAATCAAAGCGCCAAGGTTATAAGACCTATCATATTTAAGGCAGCTGCAATAAACGCCAAATCATAAACAGATAGCTTATTGGCAATTTTTCTAGCTAAAACACATTTAGAAATAAAATAGGCAAAATATTGAATGCTAGGGAGTTGGATTTCTCGAATTTTACCAAACTCCCCTATGAAGCTTCTGCCTTGGAAAATCTCTTCATATAAATCCAGCAGTGGTTTTGGCTGCCCACTTATCTTCTCACAAAAACCCCACTCTGGTACCTTAATAGCTGCACAGAAAACACTGAAAGGCAGACTCACAGCTTTATTGTAAATTTTATAGTGGACCATTCGGTTAGTTGAGGACCACTTGAAACAAAAATAATGCACCAGATACATAGTTAGTTTCACATGTTGGATAGGTTCATCCTCAATGAAACGGTCCAAGCGCGCATTTCGCACAAGAGTGTTGAAGTCCTGCAAAATTCCTGCAATCCGCATAAATTCCTGACACGGATAGATTGATGGGAACACTCTCTCTTCGCGGTGCACGAGCATGACCTCATGCACCTCCAACTCATGCTAGTTTAGTTGATAAGCATTCTGCTCCATCTCTGAAATTTTTCAACAATCATCACAAAAATTAATTTCAAGCAACTATAAGGTGGAGACTACCATAGGGACTTATATGAGAGCTAAACATACATAAAAAATAAATTATTTTTACTCAAATCAAGCATGCAAACTCACATAAGCTGTCACCTACAGTACCAAAATACTCAAGAAATATTTCACTAAATAAAATTCTACTTGGATCATCGGAGGAGTCACATACCGGAGATCAAACACACCAAATATCAGCACAAATGATGGGCTGAAGGAGATTGAAAATCTAGAGGAAGAACAGCAAGAACACGGGTTCCAGGAAATGTTTTCAGTTTGTGAGGTGAGAGAGAATACTTTGGCAGTGGAGAGAGTAAGTGGGGCCAAGGGGCCCCACACCATGTGCTGGCGCCACCAGGGGGCTGGCCGTGCCACCCTATGTTGTGCCTGACTGGTGGGTCCCCCTGGGGCCTCCCAGGTGGCTTTTTGCCTCATTTTTAACGTGAAAATTTATTATAATTTTTCTTTAATTTTTCAAGAAACTTTATTTTTGAGGTATTTCCAGAATTTTAATAATTAATAAAAACTAGGAAAACAAAAGTGAAAAGGTGGAAAAACAAAACCAAAACCAGCACTACAGAGGTTCTATGACACTCTAATGGAAGAATATCCAAAGAAAACAAAGGTGATAGTGGTGAAAACAAAAGTATGGATGATGAAAACATGCATATCCTCATAAATCATAGTGAAGATATCAGGAAAACATGCATAAGGATGCTGGAAAACATGATTGCACTCAAGTAGCAATGTTATAACATATGTAAACATGGTGAAAACATAAATGGGAAGGTGAAAACAAAGTGAAAACATTGTCCTCTTCATTAAAAATCATTTTGTTAACAAGGGTGATCAAGTCTTGTTACGAGAATAATTTTTATATGAAGAAAAACTTTGCTAATCACTAAATAATTATGTCACCTCAACCTTGATAGGCATAGTCCCAATCATAATAATTTCATATTCTTTTGGTGGTACTGGAATGGGACAATAAAATTCTCCAATCTTGATGGTCTCAATATTTTTAATTCAATTTAGACCATATTTCTTATCAATCTTCTTGGGAAAATAGACAGTGTGCTCTTTATCATTAACATTAAAAGTAACTTTTCCTTGATTGCAATCAATAACAGCCCCTGTAGTATTAAGAAAAGTTCTTCCAAGAATAATACATATTATTATCTTGAGGCATTTCCAACACAACAAAGTCAGTTAATATCTGACAATTATTAACAACTTAAACAGGAACATCCTCACATATACCCACAGGAATAACAGTAGATTTATACGCCATTTGCAAAGATATCTCAGTTGGTATCAGAGGAGTCTTTTATAGAGAGTAAAAGGCACGACACTAACTCTAGCTCCCAGATCACACAAAGCAGTTCTAACATAATTATTTTTAATAGAACAGGGAATAGTTGGTATACCATGATCTCCAAGTTTCTTAGGAACCTTTCCATTAAAAGAGTAATTAGCAATCCTAGTGGAAATTTCCTCATTAGGAATCTTCCTTTTGTTAGAAACAATATCTTTCATATATTTTGCATAAGGAGGAAATTTGATAGCATCAGTTAAAGGAATTTGCAAGAACAACGGTTTCATCCATTCACAAAACTTGTTATAGTGTTCTTCTTCTTTTGATTTGTGTTTCTTATTAGGATAAGGAATTGGTTTTTTTACCCAAGGTTCTCTCTCATTACCATGTTTATTAGCAATAAAATCTTCCTTAGTGTACTTTGTATTTTTTAGTTTGCTTTTCAGGCTCCTTTTCGATTTCTTCTTTATCAAAAGCATCGTTATTTTCATTACCACTTCCTGTTTCAACATCAGAGATAGATATACTATTAGGACCTTTAGCAAGTTTAGAGCATTCTACAGCAGTTTTATGTTTCTTCTTCTTTTTCTTCTTAGTATGAATAACATCATTATTAGTTTGCTGATAATCTTGTTCAATTATTTTAGGATGTCCCTCAGAATATAAAGGATCTTGTGTAGCAATACCACTTCTAGTTCTTATTTCATAAGCATGTTTTTCTTTACAAGCATTAACTAGCAAATGTTTTTGCACTTTAGCAAGTTGATCAATTTGAGTTTGAACCATTTGAAAATGTTTAACAAGCATTTTAACATCATTGGAGGTTCCTACTATAATACCATGCAAATCATTAATAGCTATAGAGTTTTCCATTAGGTGATTTTGCACTCTCATATTAAAATTAACTTGCTTAATAACATAATTATCAAATTCATCTAAGCATTAATCAGGAGGTTTACTATAGGGAATATCTCTACTATCAAAATATTGGAGAGAGTGTACCTCAATGGGTGATGAGTGAGGGATTGGCTTACATAATTCTTCTATAGGTGGAAGATTCTTCACATCTTTAGATTTAATACCCCTCTCTTTAAGAGATTTCTTGGCTTCTCTCATCACTTCATCATTTAATTCAATCATTCCCCTCTTCTTGGGTGTTGGTGTTGGTGTTGATACTGGAGTAAGGGCCGGCTCAGGCTCAACTATAGTCCAATCATCATGATTTTGGCTTATTTTAGCCATTAATTCCTCAGCTTCTTCGGGAGTTCTTTGCCTGGAAACACAACCATCACAACTATCCAGGTATGTTCTAGATTCAACAGTTAATCCATTATAGAATATATCAAGAAGTTTATTATCTTCTATCTTATGCCCAGGTGTAGCCCTAATTAAAGAACAGAACCTTGCCCAAGATACATGCAATTTCTCTTCTTGCAATTGCTTGAAATTAAATATATTTTGTAAAGCAGCATGTTGAGCACTAGCAGGAAAATATTTCTGAAAGAAAGCATTAACCAAACCAATAGGGCTATCAATAGATCCAGGAGAAAAATTATTAAACCAATTTTTAGCTTCATATTTTAATGAGAAAGGGAATATTTTAGTAACAAAGTAGCTATGTTTCTTAAGATCGTCAGAGAATAAACTACTCAAAGAGGAGAGCTCATTCATATGTTTCATAGCACTTTCATTTTCAGTACCACAAAAAGGTTCTTTCTCAACAATAGATATATAAGATAAATCAAGAGAGAAATCATAATCCTTATCCCTAATATTAATAGGAGAAGTGGCAAACTTAGCATCAGGAGATAATTTATATTTAACAGCACGACTTTCAATATTACGTATAACAGCATCATTATCCTTCATAGATTGTATTTTATCAATAAGATCATCACTAAGTTCAATATAGGAATCATCAAAATCATCACTAGGATTTTCTCTAAACTCAGGTAAAAAACCAGGAGTAACAGGATTTTTATCAGGAGTTTCAGTGTTTGCAGTATTTTTAGCTTTAGCAATAGTAGCATATAAGAAAGGACCGAGAGAACCACTCTCATCAAGCACAGTAGAAGCATCTTCAAAATTATCAGAAGTATTTTCAGATTCAGCAGAAGTAGCATGTGTAGCATGTGTATGTGGTGGTGTAATCAGCTTACTCATAACAGATGGTGAATCAAGAGCAACAGAGGTGTTCAGAGTTGTACCTCTTCTTGTAGTGGATGGTAATATAGGAACTCTTCCATCACGACACTTACCAATGATGAATGATGGGCAGTAAATAATAGTACACTCCGGTGAGCTCGCAAATAAAGCTATGCTCCCCGGCACCGGCGCCAGAAAATAGTCTTGATGACCCACAATTAAAGGGGATCGCAACAGTCTTCGAGGGAAGTAAAACCCAAATTTATTGATTCGACACAAGGGGAGCCAAAGAATATTTGTGAGCCTTAACAAGTGAGTTGTCAATTCACTTGCACCTGAAAGTTGACTAGTTCGCAGTGGTTTATCAGTAGTAACAGTTTTATAGCAGCAGCAGTAAAATAACAACAGTAGTAGTATGAAAACAGCAGCAGTAGTGATTGAAGTAAACAGCAGGATTAAATACTGTAGGCATGGGGATAGATGAACGGGCGTTGCATGGATAAGATAGCTCAAATAATGATCATGTTAGGGGCATTGCAGATAAATAAGATAAAGCATCCAAGCAATAAGTAACCATAGGCATGTGTTCCGTAAATAGTCGTACGTGCTCGGAATGAGAACTTGCACAACATCTTTTGTCCTACCAGCCCATGTCAGCGGGGCCTCAAGGGAACTACTAGTAATTAAGTTGCTCCTTTTAATAAAGCACCGGAGCAAAGCATTAACACTCCGTGAACACATGTGATCCTCACATCGCAGCCATCCCCTCCGGTTGTCCCAATTTCTGTCACTTCGGTGCCTCGGGTTCCGAAAACCGATATGTGTAAACAACTTGCAGGTTTGATCAAGAAAAAACAATTATCATCGTGATTCAATAACATGTTCAGATCTGAGATCATGGCACTCGGGCCCAAAGTGGCAAGCATTAAGCATAACAAGTTGCAACCATGTCAATAGCACTAACAGAGGATACTAGGCACTATGCCCTAACAATCACGACATTATTACATGAACGAACTCATCCAATCCCTACCATCCCCTTCAGCCTACAACGGGGGAATTACTCACACATGGATGGGGGAAACATGGATGGTCAATGGAGAGGCGTTGGTGATGACGGTGGCGATGATCTCCTCCAATTCCCCGTCCCGACAGGGTGCCAGAACGGAGTTTCTAAACCCCGAAAAAGGATTCGCGATGGGGGCGGAGCTACTGACTTCTTTCTGGAAAACTATCGAACCCCTTCGTGTTTTAGGGTTGAAGGCTATTTGTAGTCGAAAGGGGAGTCCGAGGGGGGCTCTGGGTAGCCCACACCATAGGCTGGCGCGGCTTAGGGGTCTTCCGGTGTGAAAACACCAATGGGGTATTTTCTGGGAAATTTCCCGAAAGTTGATTTTTCTGCACAAAAACAAGACAACAAGGTAATTCTGCTGAAAACAGCGTTAGTCCGTATTGGTTGTATTCAAAACACACAAGTTTCGAGGAAAACAATAAAAAAAGTGTTCGGAAAAGGATATACGTTTTCGACGTATCAGCAGCTCACAAGACTGTGACATGATAGCACAAGGTGGAGAGATCACCATCTAATTATATGTGAAGCTGTTGGGACAAAGGTGGTTAAGCCGTTGGGCCTTGATTTGTCTTTCTGGCGAACACTTGGAGATAGATGAGTGGACTAAGCTTCAATGCAGGTTGAGTTCAGTGTTTAACTGAAAATGACGATGTGAGGTACTGGCTATTGAACAAAAATCACTTGCATACTTCAAAATCGCTATACACGGAAGTGTTCAATCCGGGGATGAATGATCTCTAGGAAACAAATATCCCGTCAAAAATTAAGAAAATATCTAGATGTGATATAGAAAGCGTATCTAGGTTACAATGGAGCTGAAAGCTAAATGCTAGCCAGATGATGATGATCATGTATGCAAGCTTTCTGGTGAAAGTGAAACAATTGACCACTTGATTTTAATTGCACTCTATCTCTGTTCTTATGGTGGTCGGTTTTATTGGGATCATCCTCCCAGCACTTTTGATGAATTTTTTAAGTTGTTTTGAAAAATCATAAGTATAGATCGAACTTCAATGGTTGGGCCATTTGTGGGGCTGCTTCCTGGGAGATTTGGCTTGCGCAGTAACAGCATACTTTTAGCAATAAGTTGTTCTCTTCTCCGCCTAGTAACCTGTTTTATATGTCTTCCTTTCTTAACCAGTGGAATTGGATACAACCTGCAAGGCGTGAGGCTCGCTAGATTTATGATGAAGCTTTTTTTCGTGAGTAGGCCACCATACTTTTACTTTTATACTCCCTCCGTTCCATAATATAAGATGGTTTAGGTGATTCACATATTGTCTAGATTCGGACTAAAATGAGTGAACATATACACTAAAACATGTCTAGATACATATGTGTAATGTGTATATGGAAAATGTCTAAAACATCTTATATTGCGGAACGGAGGGAGTAGAAGGGAAGATGATGAAGCTTTTGAAGCCCCGTGGAGTGGCTTTGGGTGATCGGCGCTGTAGTCTTATCTCCCTTTTGCTTTTTAGTTTGTTTTTGTTATTGTTTGCCCACTTGTTTTGGAATCTTCAGGT
The DNA here is from genome assembly GCA_028641055.1 of Alopecurus myosuroides. Classification (NCBI taxonomy): domain Eukaryota; kingdom Viridiplantae; phylum Streptophyta; class Magnoliopsida; order Poales; family Poaceae; genus Alopecurus; species Alopecurus myosuroides. Next base: position 323,831,114 of record CM054061.1, on the reverse strand, counting down.
GGAAACTTGTTTGTTCTTTTCACAGCCTCGAGTTTTTCTTCAATACTGATTTAAATTCTATAAGGCTTGGGTGGTGGCTTTCTTATAAGTTGGGCACTTTAATATGCCTTTTCTCTAAGAAAAATATCAAAGACTACAACTGATCAAAAAAAAATTGAAACAAGGCAAAAGATTTCCATTTCAATAATTAAGAAGGTTTTAGAGTATTTTTTGAAATAAAGAAGGTTTTTAGAGTTGTTTATGCCTAGGACAAGCCCCTAGGACTTCCAAAAAGAAGTCTCACTCTCCCGGTATTACATTGCAAAAAAAAACTCACCCCAGCCAAAGACCAAGCCAACTGATCAAACAAACATATTTTAACATTTCTATAAGAAATTTTGTCGGAAAACACATGTGTACGAATATTGCACTTTATGTACGCAACACTCTTTACATAAATACTACTCCTTCCGTCTCAAATTAGTTGATATGCATTTGTCAAAGGCGCACGCTAGGCGTAGGGCGCCCTACAGCGCCCCGTTTTAGGTCCCCTCGCGGACCGTTGGATCATCATCACACGGTCACAAAATGCGTTTTGTATTTTTGTATTTTAGCCCCTCTACTTTTTGTATATAGAACCCGCACTCCACTCCAGACCCACTTAACCGAAAAGGTATATTGTGTTGCCCCCGAACATCATGATAATTACAGCAAAAATGCCATTGCAACAAATTCGCTCGTATCGCAACAAATTTTATTGTTCCGTGTAAAAAAAAGTATTGCAACAAATTATTCCACAAAAATTCGAAAGATAAGTAATGTTACAAATAATAGTTAAACAATATGTTATTGCGTTGCAACAAAAAAGTTACAACAATGCAACAAAAATCACAACCTATTACAACAAAAAATTATTTGCACCAAATAGAAAAGTTGGTAAGCAACAAAATAATTTGTCACTATTTCGATAGCAACAAAAAAATTACGTATTTACAACATGTGAATGAGCGCATAAACATATCATTCCAAAATGAGTTCTAATAAACATATAAACATTTTCTAGAAATCATCCAGAAAAAACATTGCAACATCTCGTTTGTGGTTTCTCAACAAAATACGTGCGAAATTGTAACAAATTTTTAGGACGTACACAACATTGATCGGAATGGCGAAAAACACTTGGTGTTATATATGCTGCACGTACCAATTATATTGGGCTGCCAATATATACACTGACTCCGTTACCTATATGTAATTTTTCAGCAGGTCGCGAAGCCCGCGCGTGACTAGCTCCCCGCCGCACGCCACTCCGACGGCGGCGTCCACCTACCGCGCCCTGGCCGTTGCTCCGGCTCCGTTCCCTCGATGGCTTCCCCCCAGCGGCCAAGCTGGGCCGACTTCTCCGACGACGACGGTGAAGAAGAGGTGAGCTCCGGCTCGGCGCGCTCGTATTGCGAGGTCTTGCGCAGCGGCTCTCCTTCGCCGGCGCGGACTCCTTCGCCTCCCGTGGTCGCGCGTCCCCCGCCTCCTCCTTCCCCGGCGCTCCGGCGCGCGGCGCCCGCTCCCCTCAGGCTCCCGGCTGCTCCGCCCTCGCGTCCGCCCGGGGTGGCATCCCACGGGCCTGGGCCGTGGCTACAGGCAGGAGGGCGCAAGCGCCGTCGTCAGGAGGCCAGGAGGGCGCGCTGGATGCGGCGTGCTCCCTTGCCCACCCTGGTCATCCGGCCGGACCTCCCCCCGGATCTCGCCGGCGTTTGCTTCAATTGCACTGAACCGGGGCACGTCGCCGGTATGTGTGAGAACGACACCGTGTGTCTCCGGTGCAGGGACGGGGGTCACCATGCGCGGGACTGCACGGCGCCGCGGCCGCCACCGGCTGGTGCGCCGGCGCGCCGTTCCCCTCCGGTGGTGGCGAACCGCATCCCAGCACACCAGCGCCTTGGCGTGCGCGTTGAGCCTGCCCCGGCCCTGGTCCATGGCGGTGGTGGACGTGGCGACCTACGTCGCATGCGCAGCTCTCCGAAACCCGCTGACTCGCAAAATGTGGGCGCGGCGCCGTTGGCATCTACGCGTGGAAGCGACGTCCCGGAGGCTGTGGCTCGCGTGGGGGCTGGCGTCGCGCGTGGCGAGCGTGGTGCGCGTGGACTCTCTGAGTCGCGGCGGCCGGCGCGTCCCGGTGACGAGGGCGTGGCTCGTGGTGCGGCGCGTGGTGGTCCTGGCCCAGACGCGGCTCGATGGAGACCGGTTGAGACGGTAGGGTCCTCGCCCTCGCCACCTCCGTCGCATGTGGGTGCCGTGCGCGGCGTGGTGGTTCACCCGGCCGGGGCCGGCGCTAGGCGCCCCGAGGTCGAGTCGGTCATCATCGCGAGGTCGCCGGAGATCGATGCGGCGGAGGAGGAGCTTAGGTGGGCGCTGGTCTCGTTCGTTTCCGGCGCACGGTCTAGGGTCTCCATTGCGGAGGCCGTCGAGGCCATTTCGAGGAGGCTGCCGCGCGCTGCCGGCAACTTCTCCGCTCATCACGCTTGGCCGGCAGATTTTTTGTTCGTTTGCTCCAGCCGGCGAATCCGGGATGAGATCATGGGCGCTGGGGTGGTGGATGGCCGTGGTTTAGGGCTCCGTTTCTCGCCTTGGAACCGACAACTCCAGGCGGTGAGGAGTTCCCTTCGTTTCCGCGCTCACGTTGAGCTCATCGGCGTGCCGTCGCATGCGTGGAACAGGGCGGTGGTCGCGGCGCTACTCGGCTCGGGCGCGTGGGTGGAACGCCTAGGCTCGACCACGGCGAGCCGTGAGGACCTGGGTTGTTTCCACGTCGTCGTTTGGACGGAAGACCTCGGTATGATCCCGGCGGAAAAATCCCTGCTCATCGAGGAGCCGGCCGGGGTGGATGCCATGGAGACCGATGAGGGGCTGGTTCTCCCCGGCGACGCGCTCATCCCACTTGAGAAACACATGCTCAAGTATCGGATCACCGCTCACGTCGCGCGTGCGGAGGACATGCTTGACGCCAGGCGACACGGCGGTGGAGGCGGCGATGGTGGCGACGGTGATGGCGAGTCGGATCGCGACCAGGCCATGGACCGCGGTGATGCCGCGTCACATGCGCGCCTCCCGCGTGGTGGTCTCGAGGCTGGCCGCGACGCACTCGCCGGCGGCGACGTGCCGCCTCGTCGCTTTCCGCGAGTCGGATGGAGCGGTGGCCGGCGCGCCCAGCTAGGCGACGATCAGCCAGGTGGGCCCTGCGTGGGGTCAACAGACCGGCCTGGTGGCTTGAACGTGCCCGCTCCTCGTGGACCGTTGCGACCTCTGGAGGTGAACCCGCTGGCAGTCGTCAGCTCTGGGGTCGTGGAGGCTGGGTCCAGGGACCACGGATGGGAGGATCCGATGCTCCTAGAGGCTGGGCTGGCCTCTCCGCGTGCGGCGCGTGGCGGGCAGCTGTTGGTTGAAGCGGTCGTGCTGGGCCAGCACCTGCAGCTCTCTGCAAAGCTGCACGAGCAGCTGTGCTTGCCCGACTCGGCTTTGTCCGCAACGAGCGCTGGCTTCTCTCCCATGCACATGCAAAAAGTGCTTTTGGAGCACAACGTGGCCCCCATGCATGTGGATCTGTTCCCTGTGAGGCAGTTGGAAGAAGAAGAGGCTTTGGCGCGTGATGCGGTTGGGGACAATTTTCGAAATCCTAGGCGGGAGGCAGGTGGTTCGCCGCAGCTGTTTTCGCCCCGAGATCTGTGCCAGTCCGCAGATGCGGTTGGGTCGGACAGTGGAGGCCTCCAGTTAGGCTCGGTGGGTCTTCTTACAGAACCAGGCTCTTCCGTGGCAGGCTCTGTAGGTGATTGGTCGCTGCCATCTCCTGAGGGGCATGCTAGGGACTCCGTTTCTATGATGAGCATGTTCCCGGTCCCGCTCTCACCGGCATGCTCACTGACTGCTGGGCCCCACGCCGTGGTCCGGAGTCCGGTCGGCTCAGGTGGTCCCACGGGAGACGATGAACTTGCGCTGTTCCGTGGTTCCTACAGGCGTGTGATCTCTCCAGTTCTGCCGAGACCTAAGGGTAGGCGCAACCAGGCCAAGTGGTCCCAGGCGGGTCCAGTTCGACGCGGCAGGCGCATCCGTGGGCAGTTGGCTGGACCTACCCCAGTCAAGAAGCAGCAGCGGACCCTCATCTTCAAGTTGGGGATCGCCCATGAGGGTGGGGTGATTGGCGATGAGGCCTTGCAGGCGTACCAGGAGCTCTTTTCACGTCCTCTCTGCCAGGAGCATATAAATGCTATCCTTGGCTTGTTCGGTTGGCAGCCCGACGCTCTCCCCCTGGTGGACGATATTCCGTCGCTTGACGCGCAGTGATTGTTTAGGTTGACACCATTTCTTTGTAACCGCGCCCTGTTTGTAATCTTGGCACTCATGGATTTCTGCATTGAGATTTGGAACGCGCGTGGGCTCAATTCTCTCGCCCGTCGTTTGGCGATTTTTCAAGTGGTCTTAGCCGCTAGGCCGGCTTTGGTGTGTCTCCAAGAGACCAAGATGGAGGTCATAACCGATGTGGTAGTTAGGGAGTGCCTCGGCCCCGGGTTTGATTTTTTCTTCTTACCCGCTGTCGGCACTCGAGGTGGTATCCTCCTGGCGTGGCGAACCTCCATGGCCACCGTCTCCAACCCTCACATCACTGCCAATACCATTACCGCCAGCGTGGTAGTAGGTGACGAGCCGGGTTGGTGGTTCACGGGAGTCTACGGGCCTCAGAAGGATGGCGCAAAAAGGGACTTCCTTGCTGAGCTCCGGGAGATTAGGGATCTCCACGCAGGACCGTGGTTGGTGGCCGGGGATTTTAACATGATCACTGACCTAGAGGATAAGAGTCAAGGGGCTATCCATAGAGGCATTATGGGGAGGTTCAAGCGCACCCTAGAGGAACTGGAGCTCAAAGATATCTATCTGAATGGGCGCAGGTTCACGTGTTCCAACGAGAGGAGGAACGCCACGTTGGTGAGGCTGGATAGGGTCTTCTCGACCGTGGACTGGGATGCCGCCTTTCCGGAGGCCTTCCTCTCGGCCCTGTCTTCAGGGCCATCTGATCACTGCCCACTCCTTCTAGACCTTGACCCGGGCCACATTCGGGGGAGGAGGTTCCAATTTCAGGCCTTCTGGCCCAAAGTAGATGGGTTTCAGGAGGTGGTCGCAGAGGCGTGGACTTGCTCGGCAGAGGTACGGAACCCTTTGAAGAGTTTGGGTTCGAGGCTGCAGGAGACTGCTCGCCGCCTCTCGCAGTGGAGTAGCCGCTTCATTGGCAACATCAAGTTGCAGATCCTGATTGCCAATGAAGTTATCCTCAGGCTGGATTCGGCTATGGACGGTCGCTGCCTTTCGGTAGAAGAGCACGCTCTGCGCAAGTTGCTCAAGAAGAAGCTCCTTGGCTTGGCCTCGCTCGAGAGATCAATGGCGAGGCAACGTTCCCGTTTGTTGTGGCTGAAGGAGGATGAGGCTTGCACCCGTTTCTTTAATGTTGCGGCTAGCCACCGCAGGCGTAAAAACTTTGTGGATCACCTCATGGTCGACGGTAACCGTGTCTCGACTCATGAGGGGAAGGCTGCGGCCGTGGATGAGGTGTTTTTGGAACTCTTGGGTTCGGCGCCTGACAGGCCGTTCTCCTTAGATCTAGGCTTTCTCGGCATTCCTTCAGTAGACCTCCACTCCCTCGAGGAGGAGTTCTCAGTGGAGGAGGTGTGGAAGGTCATCAGGGCTATGCCACTTGACAAGTGCCCTGTGCCGGATGGCTTCACGACTCGTTTCTACGTGGCCTGTTGGGATATCATCAAAGGTGACGTGCTCGATGCGTTTAGTGCCCTTTCTCGCCTTGACCATCGAGGTTTTGGGGCGGTGAACCAGGCCTTCATCACGCTTCTGCCCAAGAAGCCATACGCAATGCAGGTGGGGGACTTCCGTCCCATTAGCTTGATTCACGGATTTGCGAAGCTCGTGGCTAAGGTCCTCGCGATGCGGGTGGAACCTTTTATTCCCCAACTAGTGGGGACCCATCAGAGCGCGTTCATCCAAGGTCGCTGCCTCCATGATAACTTTATGCTGGTGCAAGGCCTGGCCAGAAAGTTCCACAGCACCGCCACGCCAACTGTCCTTCTCAAGCTGGACATCAGGAAGGCCTTCGATACTGTGGACTGGGCCTTTCTGTTTGAGGTCCTCCGCAGGATGGGGTTTGGCGAGCGCTGGCTCGCGTGGATATGCGCGCTCCTCTCCACCGCCTCTACCAGGGTGTTGACCAACGGCATTCCGGGTGGCTGGATTGCCAATATGCGGGGGCTCCGCCAGGGGGATCCCCTTTCCCCCTTGCTCTTCATATTGGTTATCGAGGTGCTTTACCGGCTGATTGAGAAGGCATCCGAGGTGGGACTCCTTTCGCGGTTATCAGCGTGGGAGCTGCATCACCGCACCTCCATGTATGCTGATGATGTCGTCACCTTTCTCAAGCCGTCGCTTGGAGATTTTCGTGTTTTCGCGGCACTCCTGGAGGATTTTTGCGGCGCCTCCGGGCTCCACACAAACTTCAGCAAGAGCTCGGCACACCTTATCCGTGGAACTGAGGAGATGGCACAACAGGTAGTCCTAGGGCTTGGATGTGCAGTGGAGGCCTTCCCTATGCGCTATCTGGGTCTCCCTCTTGCGCTACGAAAACCTTCAGCGGCGCAACTTCTTTACCTGGTAGACCACGTGGTTGGACGACTCCCTAACTGGGGAGCTCCTTTGATTAATCGAGGGGGGCGGCTTTCGTTAATCCGCTCCACTCTTACGGCGGTAACAATTTTCGCGATGATGTCCCTCGACCTCCTGGCGAAGACCTTCACCGCCATCGAGAAGGTTCTTCGAGGTTTTCTGTGGAAGGGGCGTGAGAACGTCCAGGGTGGCCACTGCCTCGTCGCATGGGACCGAGTGTGCTTGCCCCGGGAGGTTGGTGGTCTTGGCATCCTCAACCTGAGGCTAATGAACCTTGCCTTGCGTACAAGATGGTTGTGGCTGGCCAGAGTGGACCTCGACAAACCGTGGAGGGAGCTCAACATCCAAGTCCCCAAGCTAGTGCGGCAGATCTTCGAGGCGGCCACTCGCTCCATGATTGGTGACGGCGCCTCTACCTTGTTCTGGACCGACTATTGGTTACCCTGTGGTCGGATTAGGGATACCGCTCCTAACCTTTTTAGGGCAGTCTCCCGGGGCGCGGTCAAAAGCCGCACTGTGCGCGAGGGCTTAGCGGGTGGTTGGCTTGAGGATGTTTCGCCTGACATGCCAGCCCCAGCCCTAGCTGAGTTCTTGCACTTGCTGGAGCGCATCGCTGCAGTGGAGCTCAGGCCTGGGATCGATGACGTTTTCAGGTGGTGCTGGGATGCGAGTGGCATATACTCCTCGAGGTCGTGTTACACTGCGCTGTTTGCAGGGTTGGAGCTGATGCCGGGCGCCCAACAGACTTGGAGATCTAGAGCTCCGCTTAGATGCCGCATGTTCCTCTGGCTTGCCCTCCGAGATCGTTGCTGGACTGCGGACCGTTTGGCTAGACGTGGCTTGCCGCGTCCAGACTCTTGCCCCTTTTGTGACCAACATGACGAGTCCATCGACCACCTCCTGTTGCGTTGCGTGTTGGCACGCACGGTGTGGGTGGAATGCCTCCGCGGCTGGGGTAGGGAGGGTTGGATACCCGAGCTGGCCGCGCCACTGGTTGAGTGGGTGAGTTCGAGGCAGGGGGGCCAACTTGACGGCCGGGATTTTTGGACGGCAGTGACGCTCGTCTGTTGGACCCTGTGGTGCCACCGGAACGACATTGTCTTCAACAACGCCACCCCCTCTCCGGCGATGGTGCTTCGAGCTATCAGGGCTGAGGCCGAGACCTGGATAGCGGCTGGGCTGTTTAGGGGTTGCCTTTCTGAGGCGGAGCGGTGGAGGTTTCGTGAGTAGTAGGCGTTGAGTTGTAGCTGCTAGACAGCGTGGGTGCGCGTTCGGCGTCTGTGCTAGCCCGCAATGTAGCTCTGGCAGCTTGGCCTTTTCTTCTATGTTTCTGATATGCCTCCCAGGACATATCCTTGAAAAATATATACACTGAGGTGAAAACTGGACAAAAAAAAACTAAAACTATGCTAATTGGGCCTGTATAGCCGGCCCAAGTGGGGGCAGCGCGCTAGCGAAACTCGCTAGGGGACCTACGATAGGGCACTGTAGGTCCCCCTAGCCAAAACATTTTCCTTTATCAAGTCATGGATGTATATATATAATACTCCCTTCGATCATATATAAGTGTTGGATAGATAGGCAAAATGTTCCGTAGACTTTGTGCGAACTTCCGACACTTATATCAGATCGGAGGCAGTAGAATATATCTAGATACATCTATATTTTAAAAAATTCATGTCAACTAATTTGTAATTTGGGACGGAGGGAGTACGTTCAATATACACTTTGTTCTTTGTGCAGGCAAAAGCATTCCCACGCAGAAAATTAGACGCATGGTGGGACCAGGTCTAAGTCTGCTGTTATCTTTTTTTTCCATCAAAGTCTGATGTTTCCTTCTAGAGTTTCCATTTGGTGGGACGTCCATACAGTATTACCGTATTAGTTGTCGAATCGCCGCATTCAATAGTTTTCGTTCCATTGCAGTGTCCGTAGCCTAAACAGCCCGTAGGTCTAGTATTTCCCGTACGCCAGCCCGGCCGATGGAGTCGTTGACCACCAGCACAGGCGCGGGGCGATCGGCATCCGCCGAACAGCCGCGGCCGCACGTCGTGCTGCTCGCCAGCCCCGGCGCCGGCCACCTCATCCCGATGGCAGAGCTGGCGCGGCGGCTCGTTGAGCACCACGGCTTCGAAGCCACCCTCGTCACCTTCACTGATCTGATCTCCTCCCCGGAAACCCTCTCCAGTGTCGCTGCCTCCGTCTCCACCGTGGCGCTCCCGCGCGTTCCGCTTCATGACCTCCCCGCGAGCACGCCTAACGAGGCAGTCCTCTTCGAGATCGTCCACCGCTCTCTCCCGCTCTTCCGCACCCTCCTCCGCTCCGCCGCACGCCTCGTGGCTCTGGTGCCGGATTTCTTCTGCACCGTAGCGCTTACCCTCGCCTCCGAGCTCGGCGTCCCGGCGTACGTGTTCTTCCCCAGCAACCTCACCACGCTCGCCGTCATGCGCCGCACCGTGGAACTCCACGACGACGTGCCCTTCGACGAGTACCGCGACCTCCCAGACCCGCTTGAGCTTCCCGGGGGCGTATCGCTGTGCCACGCCGACCTCCCGCACGGGTTCGAGAGCAGCAACAAGCCGGTGTATGCGCAGCTCCTCGAGGAAGGCCGACGTTACCGCCATGCTGACGGCTTTTTGGTGAACACGTTCTACGAGATGGAGCCCGCCACCGTGGAAGATTTCAGGAAGGCCGCCGAGAGAGGCGCGTTCCCCCCGGTGTTCCCCGTGGGGCCGTTCGTCCGGTCAGGCTCCGACGAAACCGGCGAGTCAGCCTGCGTAGAATGGCTGGATCGCCAGCCAACTGGATCCGTGGTGTATGTCTCCTTTGGGAGCCGCGGCTCGCTCTCCGTCGAACAGACAGCGGAGCTCGCTGCTGGGCTGGAGGCGAGCGGCCACAGGTTCCTATGGGTCGTCCGCATGCCTGCCATGGATGGTGAGGAGGAGCACGGACGTGGCGAGAAGAACAATCCACTGGCATGGCTCCCTGAGGGCTTCTTGGAGCGGACGAGGGAGAAGGGTCTTGCCGTGGCGGCATGGGCGCCTCAGATGCGCGTGCTGTCTCACCCGGCGACAGCAGCCTTCGTGTCGCATTGCGGCTGGAACTCGACGCTGGAGAGCGTGTCGTGCGGCGTGCCGATGGTCGGGTGGCCGTTGTATGCCGAGCAGAAGATGAACGCCGTGGTGCTGGAACGGAGCGTCGGGATGGCGCTGCGCCTGCATGCGTGTCAGCTAGACGCCGAGGGCGGCAACGACGCGGTGGTGCTGCGCGGCGAGATCGCAGACGCCGTGAGGGAGATCATGGAGGGGGCGGAGAAAGGGCGGGCCGTGCGGCGCCAAGCAGGGGACATGCAGCAGGCGGCGGCGCGCGCGTGGGCGCCGGAAGGGTCATCGCGCCGGGCGCTTGAGAAAGTCGCCGTCACGTGGAAGGCGTTGCGCGGTTAGCAAGAAGTAACGGACGTGCGAGCAACCGGGCAATGATGGCCCTGAACATGATGGACGTGCGAGCAAGCGGCAAGCGATCGATGATGGCCCTGAACATAATGAACGTGCGTTCCAAAGTTTGCGTGCATCATCCAACTTTTTTTAAATCTTGTGTACAATGCAACTATTGCATATTGGTACTTGAACAATAATCTTTTCATATATGGACACACCTGTTTTCTCACCTGCTCAATCATCTCAAATATTAGGGGCAGCTGGGAGAGATATTTAAGTCCGTAGTCGATCATTCCCTATTATTACCTCTTGGTTGTAGGTACTGATGTTTGTGATTTGAAGACCAGAAATATTGAGTTATCTGAGCTTCGTTGGTCATTTAACTCAAGCACTTAGGAAATTCTAAAAAAAAAAGTTGTTCTACCGTGATGCTTATCTGCTGCTGGGAGTTCTGGCAAAGAAAAGGTCTTGATAGATAAAACTCATTGTAGCAAATTGATACTAGTTTGTCCGAGTATACATCAATCTTGAGTTTGGTCTAATGCTCAGACAAACTGGTATATACATATATAGCTCTCTTAGAAAGAATAAGAAATTGATAAGCATTTGTATATGATGCCCAATGCTCGTTGATGTATGATTAACTGTGAACAAATACATTGTTGACCCGGCTGTGTTCCAAAAAAGCACAAGATCTCATGATATCAGGAGATATGGTGACGAAAGAGATCTTTGTAGGGGACCTTAAATAAAAAAAGTGGGTTCTGCACTTTTTGTTCACTTATGGCCCAATTATCCAAATGGCAATCTTCTAATTTGAGGAATCTGTCCATGTTCTGTGATCTTCTAGTTATGACTTCCTTTGTTTAAGGCCCTACGTAGTTCCAGCAGGGAGTTAAGAGAAAATCGTCTTGAAGTACCTGACTAAGTCCAGTCACGAGAAAATTACGGAATACCACCACAATTGGGCAAACCTCAGGGGTGATACGTTACATATAGCACTGATTTTGGTCCGACGGTAGCCTAATGACAAAAAAAAATGACGTGTAGGGGCCATTGTCAGGATGACGTGGCGTCAAATTACGGCCGCGGAGAGACGGACGATAACGGGAGCCCTATTCCCCCGTTCCAACACGATTGGACTCAGTCCACCTTAATCGCTCCTCTCCCGCTCTCGCACTGAATCAATGGGGGCGGCGGATCGAACGGCGGTACCTCACCGGCCGGTAGCGATGGTGGCGGCCCTGGACACGGGGGCAGTAAGGGAAGCAAGCACTGCGTTGGGGACTATGGCGAGGTTGTTGGCTTCCTCGCGGCCGATGGGGATTGTTGTGAAAGCTCGAACCTGGCGGCGGCGAAGTTATCTTCTCCGGTGAAGGCGGCCGCCGTTGCCGTGTCCAAGATCTGAAAGGAGCTTCCTACGCGGAGCAGCCACTGGACATCTAGATTCAGCGGATCGAGTAAGTAAATCCCCTATCCCCATCTGTCTCTTTTGATTTCAAATTGGGCTAGGGTTTCTGTATGGAAATAGAGAAATTAATTGATATTTTACAGGTTAATTTAGGTTGGATGATGATATATGGGATGTAAGGTTGAATTTACATGGCCTGGACAAATTAGAGCGAAAATTGTGCAAATCGGACATCACTTTTATGAATTTGTTAGCTTTAATTGAGGGAGAGGGATATGGAATCAATGGCTGCATCTACTATGTTAAAGAAAAGGATAAAGAAATTAGTGGAATGGAGTTAGTAGATGGAATGCAGAAGGTTGAGAAAATGGTTGAGCTTTATGAGGATAAGCAGTGCATTTCTTTAACTGTAATTAGGGGTGAAACCTCACTGCCACCAAACATTAACAATGTTGCTGTAGAAGACCTCAATTCAATATCAGAAATTGGTGGCCCTATTATTTATACAGTGGATGATGATGATGTAGTTTTTCCTAGTCAAAATTGTGAATAGTTCACTGAAGATTCAGATCGCGTGTATTTGTTAACTCAACAAAGCAGAAATAAGGAGAAGAACACAAATATTTCTGATGAGGCTAAAGAGGACACAAAATTTGAATGTTCTAAAAAAGAAATGGAAGAGGATGCCGTTGGAAATGAATCAAATGATGCTAAGATGAACTAGACATTGACAGATATGAATAAGAGAAAAAAAAGACGGCCTCAGTGCATAGTTGGGAAGGTGAAGAAGAGGGTGAAGGCATATATTATGATTATGAGGGCTCAGATGACGACGGTGGCTGTGAACCTATGTCTGAGCCAGTTAATGAGAAGAAGAGAAATGAACCATTGAGGAAAGGGCCAACTACCAGGTCACATTGTAGCCAACAGAGTGAAACACCAGCAGATTGGGTGCCCTTAGATGATGAAGGGGCGGATGGAGATTTGGATCCAGAGGATGATGATGGATTTGAGACACTATGTTGGGCTTTGCCTAAAGGAAGAAAAAGCAGGGCCAAGAAGGATCCAAGGGTGTGGTATGATGAGAGTAGAATACAACCTGAAGATAGTCTCTGTCTTAAGATGTGTTTCCTTGATGTGTACCAGTTCAGGAGAGCACTCCAGACACTCCACATTGCACGGCTAAAAAAATTTAGATATCACAGAAATTGCAAAGATAGAGTGATAGAAAAGTATGCCCAAGATTGATGTCCTTTCTATATGGTTGGTTCAGAGATTAAAAAAAATGATAACACTTTCTTCCTAAGAAAGATGCATCTTGAGCACACTTGTGGCACATCAGGTGAGAACTGCAAGGTGACATGAAAAAGGGTTGCAAAGATCTGTGAGCCTAGTGTTAAAATTGATCCTAGGACTGACATAGAGACTGTCATATAGAGACAACTAAAGAGAAATATGGTGTAGATGTGCCCAAGATGATGGCTTATAGGGAAAACAAGAAAGCACCACAGGTTGTTCTTGGTGATTATGTGAAACAGTATAGGAGGCTGAGAGATTACTTGCAGACAGTTATTGACACCAATCCTGGCTCTGGGTGTACAGTGAGAACACTGTCTGCAAAGCATCCCAGTAGAAACCCAAGATTTCATGGATTGTTCTATTGTCTAGGTGGATCTATCAAAGGATTTCTCAATTGTTGTAGACCATTCATTGGTAAGAAAAATAATTGTTCCCTCTAGCACTCCATATTCCCTTTGCATGTTTGCTTAAATTTTGTTGTGTTGGTCTGCAAGCTTACCACAGGGCAACAGATTCTCTGTGCCACTGGAACAGATAGGAACAACAACTTACCCCTCTTGCTTTTGGTTTGGTTTACAAGGAGAAGACAATTTCATGGTGTTGGTTCCTCACACAGCTAAATTATGCAATTGGTGGTGCAGCAAGGAATTTGGATACTACACCATATTTCAGATCGACAGAAGGTAAAAAAAATGCTTAGATGAATTGGTAGAATTTTACATATTTTAGATGTTTCAGATAGATCTAGAAGTTAAAAATGCTTGAGATGCTTAGATGAATTGGTAGAAATTTTAGATGTTTAGATGTCCATCAAATTGATGGATATGTTTATTTAAAACTAGTCTGTGGTCGACAATTAAAATTGATCACAGGGGTTACTATTCCTTCCGATAAATTTTAATTGTCGATCACAGATTAGTTTTCAGTCAACATATTCATTCATTTGATCGACAACTTGTTACTACCCCTCCCGGTAAATTTTAATTGTTGATCCCGGACTAGCTTTCAGTCAACCAGCTCATTCATTTGATCGAGAACTAAAACTGATCATAGGCTGTTACTGCCCCTTCCAATAAATTCTAAATGTCGATCACGGACTAGCTTTTAGTCAATCAGCTCATTCATTTGATCGACAACTAAAATTGATCATAGGCTGTTACTACCCCTTCCGATAAATTTTAATTGTCAATCATAGACTAGCTTTAATTCAACCAGCTCATTCATTTGATCGACAACCAAAATTGATCATAGGTTGTTACTTCCCTTTCCGATAAATTTTAATTGTCGATCACAAACTAGTTTTAATTCAACCAAGTATTCATTTAATTTGTATTGAAAACTAAAATTGATCACAGGGTCTGCATAATTCAATTGATCAAATATTTCCCAATTGTGCTCAGAGATTCTGCATGTTTATGCAAACTTTCAAACTGCTGGCTTCAGAGGTGAGGAGTTTAAGAAATATATGGATGCAGCCAGCTATTCTTACACAAAGCATGATTTTGATGATTCCATGGCTAACATGAAGGAGGAGTGTGAGCTAGCTTGGGAGTGGTTGATGAAAATCCCAGTTGAAACATAGGCTAGACATGCAATGGATTAGAAGTTTATAATTGTAAGACAGATTTAGTTGTCAACAATCTAAGTGAGGTCTTTAATAGAATGATACTTTAAATCAGAGGAAAACCAATTCAAACAATGTTTGATGGCATAAGGAAGAAGTTGATGGTCAAAAATGATGTCAAGAGAACAGGAGCTGCCAATGCAAGATGGGAGATCACCCCAACATATGCAGAAAAGTTAGAAGAGAACAAGAAATGGTCTAGGATGTGCAGATCAAAGAAGGTTGCTGATGGTTTGTGTGAAGTGACCAGTGGGTAAAAACATATGTTGTTAACTTAACAACAAGAACATGTGGATGCAAAAAAAAAGTGGGATATGAGTGGCATCCCATGTAATCAGGCGGTATCGGCCATCTACAACTCATTCCAACATCCTGCAGATTTTGTCTCTGATTTTTTTCAAGAATCAATATACATGGAAACATACAATACAGTGATTTACCATGTCCCAGGTGAAGACACATGGAAACAAACTGATACACCTGCCATTGATCCAGCACCATTCAAGGTTTCAATGGGAAGAAATCAAACAAAGAGGAGAAAAGGCAAGTTTGAAGTGTATGGACCTAAACAAACGTCAAGAATGGCTACCATCACTTGTAGCAACTCTGGAAGTCTTGGCTACAAATGCCTTAACTGTGGAGTCTCACTAAAGCCATCTCTGCAAATAAGGAAAAACAAACATCAGGTTTTAATAATTGTTAAATCTCTTTCAAATAGGAAAATATACTTTCCAATTTTCACAACAGAACTATTTTCCCACTTTCTTGTTTCAGTTAGGAAAATAGATCGGAACATTCTGAGTCTTCTACGATAGTAGCTCCTACTTCAGAAGCTCCTTCTACTGCAGCACCTCCGCTTCCTCCATCTACTACTAGGACCACTGCTCCAGCTCCTACTTCTCCTGCTAGGACCATGCTCCAGCTCCTCCTTCTCAAGCTGCTGCTAGGAACAGTGTTGCAGCACCCCAAGCTCTTGCTAGGAGAACTCTGCAGCACCTCAAGCTAGAGCACCCCAAGCTCCTGCTAGGAGAACTGTTGTAGCACCTCAAGCTGGAGCTGCTGGTTCAAGGCCACCACAAGCATTCAAAGCTCCAAGGAGAGCACAAACAGAACCTAAAGTTGATGGTCCTTCTGCAAGGCTAGTAAGAGAAAGAAAAGAGAGCAGCAGAATGAAGGGTTACCTCATAGCAAGCAACATTGACAAGCTCACATTGAAAGATATCAAAAATGTAAAAAATACTAAAAGTTGATGTTGTTCCAAATTTGTGTGGCATATGTTGTCATTTTGTATGAACCTGTGTGTGAGAATCATTGGTGTGAACTATGTTGTTATTTCTGTGTGTGAGAACAATTTGGTTTAACCTGCTACTTATTTATATATGTAATGTGAAGAATTTGTGTGATATTTGTCTCTTACCTTCTGACATATATTTTCTACTTATTTATGTATGAACCCGGTACTTGTTTATGTATGTAACTCATTTTTGTCTAATAAACCATGTGGAAATCACAGTTTTCTGTGCAATCATGTGGTTTTTTGTCATGTGTTGCCCCAAAAGTGGTGGCTTCTTGAAAAAAATCCTGAAGATAGCGCAACAGGAAAATGTCATCTTCCACAATAATAAAATTAGGTCCATCAAACAGAAATGTCACATAGTTCAAATTGAAATTATTTCAACAACAACCATATTACAAAGCTCAAATTTAAAGAAGTTCAACAACACAAACAACACTACATGCATCAAGCACAATACGTTTTATTTACCATCTTCACAAATTTCTTTGGTCTTCTTGATCATCTCCTTGTTCACTTCACTTGCTTGTAGAAAATAAAACAAAATGTATTCAACCTTCTTCTTCTCTTTCTTCAGTTCTTCCATTTTTTTCTTCTCATTTCTGCTGCTGCTACATCAGTTCCTTCTCAGCTCTTTGTGTCTCTTTCATCTCACATAGTTCCACCTTAAGCCTCTCATTCTCCTTATCCTTATTTCTCTACTAAATCTATCCTCTCTTCATAAGAAGTTTCATTAATCTTCTTCAGATTCTGTTCAATGCACCTCTTCTCAGTGTCATCAAACCACTTAAAATCGCTGACCAGACTGGTGTATTTTTCTTCCACCTTCTTTTTATCTAGTGCTAAATTGTGGAGAAGTTGTGCATTCTTGTGATTTTACTCAAACCCCTGCGCCTTACTCTCCTCATACATACACAAAAAATTACACAGAGAATTTTGCAGCCGTTGAGGCCACTCAGGATCAATCCAGGCAACAAATCCACAGTTAAATGCATCCTACGGATTGAAATATTTCGAGACCATTAGCTAACTGAATCTTGTACAGTGAACCAAAAACAACTAAAATAACATAATCTATCTTAGAACTTACATTATGCATAGAGCAGGCATGGAACCCCCTCCCAGTGTTCAATCCATCAAAGGCAACTCGTATCTCTGGCTATGCTTCGTGGATGCGGCAGCGTAAGGTTGTAGAGGCATCAATGCCACATAATGCAGAGTCATGTACAGAATCTGGGGCAGAATCGACCTCATGGTACTACGAATTTGAACAAAAACATACAAATCAAGACTATATTACAAAAAAATCCCAAATCGGAAACCCTAACTTTCATATCGGACAGAAATAGAACTCACATCACCTAGCCATGACTCGAAGGAGGTTTCACCGTCCTTTCAGCTGGGCATTGCGCCGACACAACGACGGAAACGTGGGCGGCGACGACGGTGGCGGTCTTCAGTGTAAGCGCGGGAGAGGAGCGACAGAGGACATAGGTGGGGGAGGACCGACCCTATCGGAACGGGGGGAACAAATAGGTTTCCGACAGGCTGTTAACGTCCTTCTACCCACGGCGATAATTTGGCGCCACGTCATCCTGACAATGGGCCCAACACATCATTTTTGTCATTAGCCCACCGTCGGATCAAAATCAGTGCTATTTGTAACATATCACCCTGAGGTGGTGATTTTGTGAAAACGTAACACAAAGTGGTTGCTTTCTGTTACTCTTGCCCCAATTGTGGTGGTATTAATTTTCTCGTCCAATCACGCATTATGTTTGTCTTACATCTGGTGCAGGTTTCCTTGCATGATATGCCTCTTTTTTTGGTAGATTTGCTTACTGCTCTACATCCAGGCACAAGTGTGGGCAAGGAAATTCTAAGAAGTCTGTGTCTAGGCTAGAACCATCACTTTATTTAGGTATATAATTTTTGTCTTGGTTTATTTGTAATAATTTTGAGCGTAATGCCCACTTATGATCCCTATCTTCTACTCCCCCGTTCCTAAATATAAGATGCTTCAGGATTTTTCTGCACTCACATATATCTATATCTAGAAAACTTTTAGTGTATATGTTCACTCGTATTAGTCCTTATCTAGTCAATATATGCAATAGTTAGAATATTTTATATTTAGGAACAGAGGGGGTATTTAACTTCATATGCCTTTTATTAGAACTAGTAAAGTGGCACACGCACATGCACAGGCAACATCTTTACGATTCTTAATTTTTCTGAACTAAGTTGAATAAAGATAAATTCTATAGATTTTACAATCATTCGGAAGAATAAACTGTATATCCTGGATTCTTCTTCTGATGATCAAGAATCCTACGTGGAGACATGTTATGTTAAATGTTAGTAAACGGCTTCCTATAATAACCCGTTTAAGCAATGCTAATTATACGAATAAAATGGAAAATCATCGATATTCATGGGTGCATCTCCAACTACAGAAATTTCCCTTCATGTTTAAATCCCCATAGTTACCAATGAAAACTCATTATAATCAATGCTCCAATATGCGACACAAATTAACCATGTAATTGGAGGTGACACAAACTAACTAAAAACCATCATAAAGACTCCAAGCCTTTGCGGTGCCATTCTACCACCTAACATTCGATATGTTGCTCAAATCATACAATGCAAGGATACATTTATTATATGAGGAAAGTTGAATGCACATAGAGGAAGTAACACAAACACTTACTAAATTACACCTGGAAAGTGACACCAGAAAACCTTCGAGATAAACTAGTATATATGATATCACTAATAGAATCCATATAGAATATACTTTGGAAGTGAAAAAACTATATTTTAGTTGATGCATTATATTCTACATAAACCCTTTCCAACAACCCAAGAAACATATATGTTCCTATTATGTATTTCCAATATTTATTTTGAAATTTTTAACAAAATAAATTCTCGAGTGTGTAACTTGAGGAAAAAGAAGAACCACCATTTATTCATGAAATGAAAATATGGGTTGGAAAAACATAAATGTTTCTCTACCATTTTATCGGGTAGATTTAACCTATCATAATAATTGTCAAGCATCAATGCATGGAGGTCAAAGAAGCCAGACATGCAACGGTGGAGAAGAACATCCCAACCTCATCAACATAGAAAAACACACGCATACACATATTAAGAACTTATTTCTCTAGTAAAACATGGACAATATATTTGTTGGAGTAAGAAGGCATAGTTTATCGCACGTGCAAAATCATGGAATAAGCACAGATTCAACAGAAGCATCCTTAATAACTCTTAAGTTCTATACATAGTTTTCTTTAATTACATACCCCACAATTGATGGTAGCTTGTATTTTTTTTTTCAAAATAAACCTTACAAAAATAAGTCGTCAACTTTTCAATCTGTATTTCTGCATTTTTATATTACCATATGAACTCTGATCCTAAGCATTACTTGCAATTTTTTGCATTGGAATATACCAATAACATATATACATTCACATGCCAGGAATCTAAGTACAAAATGATGACTTGCAAGTGCTAAACGAATCTACTAAATGGTTTATCCTCTTGAGCTCATAAATGATTTCTTTAGAACGTAACAAATATATGTCCACAACCCATAAATCATTAAAAGACAATCTGACCACAAATCCTTGTTCTTAATAGCATTCTATGACAAAAATAGGGCAGCCCAAATAATCCTAGATAGGGAAACTATATCACTCTATTTAAAAAATTGTACACGCATTTTATTTAGTGAGACGTTGCTCAAAACATTGTATCATGCTATTAGTGGCGCTATAGAGTGCTATTTTAAACATTGCCACCAAGTAAAGTTGTAGAATGCAATAAACAATTTAGTAAGCATTTGCAACATAAGTTAGCATAAGACTCCAACATTTTCTCTTGTTCCAAAAACACTATAAGCAAGTTTTTTAATTCTTTAAATTTGTAACACTGAAATTGATGGCAACCATCAGGTAAACCACAATGTAGCAGCCCTATCCCTTACCGTAGGTAGCATGAATCAGGAACAATAGAAGGTATGATGTGTACTTTGATCTCGAAAAACATATCGGAAGAATCATAAGCAACAAAAGGGTATACTACGTACCATATATATGAGGAAAGTAGAGAAAAACAATAAATTTCATACAGAATATATTATTATAGACCTGATCATGGACTAACTACCATTCCGTAAATCATTTGGTCAACAACATTGGAATACATCAAAATAGCATGCAAAGACCAGTCGAGTGCATAGATCAACTTATGAAGAGTATGAATAGATTACATATTAACTAGTCACAAATCAATCAAGTAAACCAATTCATATATTTACTTAAGGACAGAAGTGCTGGTTCACCTGATCATTCTGAACTTTTCTTTGTCCCAAATGCCCAGCGCTTCGATGTCGTCATCGCCGCTAGAGGTCGGCCGCATGGCTATTAAAAATATTTTACCAAAACTTAGGTACAAATCTACGTTGATTGCTTTCTATTTTCATAGCCATTAGCAAGATACCCTCGGTAGTGGAAGATGGGTCATTATAGAGTTGAATTTTTTGAAGCTAGAAGAGGCAGAAACGTGATTACCTTTGACATCCATGCATGGTATGTGACAGAGAAATAAGATATGAGATATGAAGGACATATTTTTGGCTGGAAACTCCACATGTGAGCTGCTTCTCGACAACCGATCCATCTCTAATCCTGGTCATTTGCCTCAGGGAGATTAATTAGCCATCAGCCACCGTGTAACATCCCAAGTATGAAAATTCCCCTTTTGCAATGTTCTTCCTTGAATTTTATTCAATGCATCATGACATCATAATGCACTCATGTGTGGAATTTCAAATTTCAAATAAATTCAAATCATTATGTTCCACACTTGGTCTGTTACAACCTTTTCAAATAAAATATTCAAATCAAACAATTTAATTGTTTTCCATAAACTTGATTTTCCAAATAAGTGACTTGGGTAATTTTCAAATAATTCAATTATTGCAAGATTCAAGCAAATTCATTTAAATTTCAAACAACAACAAATATTTAAAATTTTGAAAAACAAAAGTTGGTGCAACTGGGCATTTTCAATAAGGAACTTATAAAAATTATCACCATAATTTTTGGATCCCAAAAACCCCTTCTATTTGCTTTCTTATTCCTTTTCTACAAAAAAAAGGAAAGAAAAAGAATCAAAATAAAAGCTGCTGGGGGAGGCAGGCCAAAGGCCCACCTACAACCCCAGCGAAGCAGCCCACCTCCCTTTTCTTCCACCTCCGTACCGATGTCGACATAAAGCAGAGCACACAGCACCATGGACCCCCCTCTTCACCTGCTCCCTTGGACCTCTACAAGATGCCCCGAGGACACCCCAAACCCTAGCCTCCTCCCTGCGCCGCCACCCTTCCTTCTCTCCCTCCATCTCTATGTTCTTCCTCTGAAATTTTCCTACAGCTAGAGAGAGAACCGAGGGACCTCGCAGACGCTCCGCCGCCATGGTCTCCGTCGAGCCAAGGGGACGGCGGGAATGGAATCGTCTCGTCACCGACATCCTCTACGCTGAAGATCAAGAGCCGGAGATGCCCGAGACTTAGCCTCCGAGCTCTTCTTCCTCCTCCGTCCGCGAGGACGTGTTCATCGTCTACCGGCCGTCTTCTCCTCCCACGAGCCGAACGACGACGTCGAGGATCCCTCGGTGAGGCCCCCCGTCCCCCTCTTCCCCACGCACGCAAAACCACCACTGCAAGCCCCACGCACGCACGCCGCGCAGCCGCGCGCTGCAGCCGCCGGCGGACGTCCAGTCTGTCCCCGATCCAAGTTCTGTAACTGAACTTTTTTTAGGTTCAGTTATCCGCACGGGATCCACCTCAATAACCAACACCCGCCTGATCCAATCACAAAAAGAACCGCAGCCCAGTGGCTCGATCCGCGCGTGTGCGAGCCCGAGGTCCCGGGTTCGATCCCTCACGGAGGCTGTTTTTCCCAAATCTTTTTGGGATTTAATCCCCTCAGCCTATCCCCACCTGTCATTGGTCCTAGGTTCCTACGTGGCCCTGGCCCCGCGGGTCAGTAGCACGGGCTTGGCCAGCCCCGAGTAGAAAACGTTTTGGCTGTTTTCTGCAAAATAAAAGAAATGGAAGAAAACAGATTCAAATGTTTAATTGTAAAATCAATAACTAATTCATACATGCTCCAAATGTGGTGATTCAAATATCTGTAGATTCATAACTGTGAGCACTTTCGAAATATGTAAAAATGTCAACATGTTTCTGTAATAATTTGTGCACTAAATATTTAAATACAGAAAATGGAAAAAAACTGAAATCTTGCAAAATTGATAACTTGAGTTCTGTTCACCCAAATTGAGCAAACTTGAGCTCTAAAAAATTTTCTTAACAAACTCTACACAATGGTATTTTATTTGGGCACAGTTGGATAAAAGTGGACCACGAAAACAACCATTTTCTGTTCTGGCCAGAAAAGAAAAGAGAAAAGAAAATGACATAACTAAATTCAATAATGATCCACAAATTATGTTTAATATCTCAAAATGTTCAGTGAAACATTGTCCACATGTTTTCAAGTATTTCCCATGCTTTTGTAACTGAAAGTACCTCTTTTTAAATTGTTTACCAAAAATGGCAGAAATGAAAACAATAAGAATTAATTCTTATTTATTATTTTCTTCACCCAAAAATTATGGAAACTATACCAAAATGGAAAGAACTTCAATTAATAACTGAAAAGCATCATTTCATGCATGTGGGAATACTATTGATGTATTGGTCTTATTAAAATTAATAATAGGCCACTAAGATAAATATGAGAGGTTTCCAAATAATGCAAACTTATTTGGGACACTCATTTAACTTGATGATCATGTCCATGATCTCTTACTTGCATTAAAATGTCATGCATCATCCCATGTTTGTGCATTATGCCATGTTATTGATTGTCCGTCTCTCTTCGTTGTTTGTTTGCTTCTTCTCGAATAGACGACGACGTTGAGACAGACGAGGTTTACGATACCACTTCAGAGGAGTTAGCCCAGTACCAGGCTACTGAGTTTGCAGGCAAGTATTCACTCACATGAACCGTTGTGTCCGTTCCACACTTGATACCGATACTTTCCGTTTTCTAATCTGCTAGCCTTATGATTCGTTGCTTGTGTTCCGATCCTATCACATGTCATCCTGCATCCATGAATATAGCCTCACCCCCACACCTACAACCTTGTTGTTTGTTAGCCTGTGTCGTAGTATCATGCTTAGGTTTGTTTGTGCTTGAGTCTTATTGTCATTTATCTTATCACCTGTTTAGTTTGATAGATGGGCTTGTTATAATCAATATCATGTTAATGTTTGGGGTAATAATAATTTGATGATAAGGCACCGGCAGGAGGCCCGGGTTAGGGTTTTGAAGCCTCCTAGTGTCGACCCTAATTAGGAAAAGGGTCTTGTCCTCTGATCCATGATGAGCGTGCTCACCGCATCCGGGTGGTCGTATGGAACCCCCCTCGACTTTGACCTGATCCGCAGTTTGTCCGAAGAGCCACACTTAGTTCGGGTGTTCCATTTGCGCATACGCATGAATGGGTCGCGCCCATGGTTGATGATTATGATGATGATGACTCATACATATAGGGCGAGGCCTGTGGTGCCGGGGGTGTGGTTTTCACCCTTGCGCTTAGGTTAGGTCGGACTGGCCGGGACCTTATAGCTCCGTGGCTCCTAGGACAGGTTGTAGAGATGGTTCGGGTCGTATTGAGTCCACCTGAGTTTTAGTTGGTGGCTCGAGTGTGTACGGGTACTGGAGCACACACTGCAGGGATGAATCTTCTCGAGAAGCCGTGTTGTCCGCGGTTATGTGACGACTTGGTGAAAGTGCTGGCTAACAAGTACTCCAACAACTTACACCTAATTAATAATAATTTGACTAGTAATAGGCATATTGTCACAATAACTGTCGTGGGATAATCACGGCAGACGTTACCGGGGGTAACTAATCTTGGGGCAAGACGACACAGGCGTTTGGGAGAGGGTTTAGCTCAGAGGAAAACATGGTGCAACTCGATCTGGTAGCCGGCAATCAAAGTCGCCGAGTCTCCGATCTTGATATAATAACTCAACTCGGGGATTACACTAGATGTTCGATATCAAGCGATATTGCTAGGGTTCTTAGATCTCTGTCTAAACTAGACCTAGGGGTGGGTTTATAAAGCACCCGTACCCCCTCGGCCCTAGTCTCCAAGGCGCAGCTTGAATCCTATCCGGACACCGCTTATAAACCCTAACTTTCCTTACCGTAACCCACAATCCGGTTTACGAGGCCTACAAACTTTGGACCTTCCAGAAGCTTCATTATCCTTAACCAAACTGCGCACCATGTTCCTTGGGTCGGGTTAAGCCTTGGAGTTGGCCTACCGGGTTATTATCCCCCCATCAGTAGTCCCCAGAATAGCTTGGGCTTCACGGATCCTCCTTGAAGCGCTCGCTATTCCCTGCAAAGATATCAAACACACAGGCATATGGAGGCCGGGTTAAGGTGCTTTGATAGATGGCTAGGCCTGACTCCATGGTGGCCATATAGTAACCCGGGTTTTCCCCCAAACACTTTGGTTTAATTTTCCAGGTCCAAACCCTAATAAAAATGCCAAGATCCCGTACTCGATAACCGATCCTGATATCACGGAGTGGATCTCCTTCTTTCTCTTGTCCAGACGCTTTGCCCAATACTTGGCGCATATCTTGCAGAATCCACGTGGATAACCATCACCCCACGATTTCCGGCTTCTGGCCGCTGAGATAGAATCACCCTCACCTTATAAATAGTACTCAGAGGGTAACCCTAAACCCATCACTACGCCTCAGCTTCCCCTTTCCTTCCTTGCTCCATACACCCTCGCAGCGCCACCGCAAGGAGCTTGCGCTCGCCATCGAAGCTAGGTCGCCGCCGGCCGCGCTCGCCCTCGAGCCATCTCGCGCCACCGTCAAGCTTCACTGTCGCACCTTCATTCCCCGCGGCAAGAGCCGCGAAGGGGCATTCGAGCCACGCCGCTCGCCGCCGTCGCGCTAGACTCCAATCTCTCCAGTAAGCCTCTTGCAGCCGTTTAATTTAGCCCCGCAATTTTTCAATTCATCCAGGATCGGATCTAGGTCAACCCGTGAGTCTTTCTTCCGATTGCATCAAGTTAGATCGATTCGATGCTCGCCAACTCCTTTAACCACCTGCTAGATAGTTACAACTCATCCTCCTACCATTACTAATTACCAAATCTCCTGTAAAATCGCTCACGAACTTTCCCATCTAGATCCATTCCTCCTTGATTTTCCGCTCATTGCGTTAACACCCGGAAAATCCTCCTTTTCCAGCTATTTTGCTTGCGGTATACACATGGGCAACCATCCATCTTCCCCAAATGCTTTTCCATACGTAAGTGACCAATAATTTCCACAATTGTACTTAACACCCGGATACCTTGTAATCTCCACTTCATAGCGTGATACCCGGATAATTCTTAGCTTCATACTTTCTTGATACCTTATACTCGGATAATCCAACACTTCCGGGTCTTATTTCCTATGCCTCTTTTTCTTGTGTTTTGCAGGTTGATCCCATGGCTCCCAAACGACAAGGAAAACAACCGACTCAGGCGAGGACTACCCAAACCATATCCGCCAACAGGGGGCGTTCCACAGCTACGAAGGCCAAGTTGGACGAGCTAGCCGAATTAGGAATTCTCCCTTCTCAGAAGGACATTCACTGGAGGGCGCCGGGCAACGAGACCCGGCCCACACCCGCTGATAACGAGGTAATCTGCTTCGTAGAGCACGTGACCCGGGGATTCCGTCCTCCGGGTCACCCTTTCTTCAGGGAGGTCTTAAGCCATTATGGCCTCCGGGTATTCGACATAGGGCCTAACTCTATGTTGAATATTACCCACTTCATCGTTCTATCCGAGTCGTACTTGTGCATGCCGCCAAGTTTGACTCTCTTCATCGAACTATTCCAGTGTAAGCCGTGCCGCGAAAGTGGTGACGGAGCACTTCTTACTTGCGGCGGGGTATCCATCCAACGCCGCAAGAATTCACCGATGCCAACTCTCAATTTAAACTCCCACGTCAAACATTGGCAGCTGTCTTTCTTTTATTGCCACGATACCTCACCAGACGGCGAAAAGAAACTGCCGGGTTACTCGGAAAACCTTCTCGAACCTTCCGAGTCTTTCAATGCCTTTGCACCAGACTCAGACAGGGAGGCGATCCTTCCCTCATTAGCCAAGATAGCCATCCTCTCAGCCCAAGGCCCCCTCGGGCTCAATTTAGTAAAAACATGGGTTGATTTTCGGATCCAACCCAACTCCATCCGCACCAAATTGATGTGCGAGTATTCGGGGCACACCACAGATGCACTCCGATACTCCACCAAGAGCTTTGCGACCGGCGATACCAACAAGACCATCAAGGGCTTCTTGACAGAGAAGCTGGAGGTGATAAAGGGCATCACCAGGTTACCCCCGTTTACTCGGGAAAACCCGGCTCCAGCGGTAATATCCGATATTCATGACTCATTTCCACATTTTGACTTGATACAGCTCCTAACCCTTAGTCTCATTCTTTTGTCTTAGGTTGATGACCCTTTCTGGAGAGTTGAACCTCCCCCCCCCCTTCCAGAGACCCGGAAGAAGAGGACGAGCCGGCTGATGATAGTGAAGGTATTTGCACAGAACTTGTATAATCTTTACTCGTATCATTTTCCTCCCGTTTACCTTTTTTCCCACGAACACACACCCGGTTCGCAGGGCTGGAGGACGAAGGTGAGACCAACGAGGATGACCCGGAGGCAACCGAGTCTGATCAAGAAGCAACAGCTGGAGCCAAGAGGAAGGCCAGAGGGGCAGTGTCCAAGGTTCCTTTTTCCTCGTTATCCTCTGAACCTTACTCCTTTGACGCCATGCGACGACTTAACCATCAATTATCAAATTCATCGTGCTTGAAGGATTCTCTCCCAGCCAAGCGCAGAGTAACTCGGAGCTCCCCGGGTGAAGATCCCCTTAACCCGGGCATCTCTACCCCCTTGGTCCATCGTGCCAGTGCTCCTTCATCCCGTCCTTCCGACTCTCCTCAACGCCACCCTTCTCCTAACCACCCACGTGCTCGGCAGTTCCGGGTTCCGTTAGTGGTCCCTGTGACGACCTCATCTGCTTCCAGTGGCGAGCTCCCGCCGGACTACACCGTGAATGCCGGGTAAGTTTTTGATACATGATTTCCTTTGACGTCTGACAAGTTTTCACTGAAGCCACCGTCACCACTACTAACTGCCTTTTCCCATCTTTCTTTCAGCACTCAAGTCACCGTCAGTGACCCGGAAAATATAGAGACGGATAACCATCGGGCAGAGAAGCCGACTGAGAACGTAGACGCCGCGACTGGCGGTGATACGGCGAATAACCAGGAACAAGGCCCTCTGAACAATCCACTTCCCCGAGCCGCCGGATCTCCTTCCTCATCGGAACCAGTGGACGAGGAGATCGAGGTTCTGGATACAAGGATGGATTCTCCCAACCCGGGTACTCAAACTGTCCGGGTCTCGACCCCAAGGGCGGGGAGAGCTCCCCCACCAGGCGACCAGGCTGCCGGCTCTCCCGGTACTCGGCCCGAGGAACTGACGTTTGCTCAGATGCTGGAAACCCTGCGGACTTTAAGGGCTAATGAAGGAAACATCTTGGGGGCTTTAATAGCCAAACACGAGGTAAACCCGACTGAAGTTGCTTGTGCCCTTATCCAGTCCCCAAGTTCCGAGTGAATTGATTCATAATTTGCTTGGGACTTTATTATACAAGCGACTGATAACTTGCCCCTCTACTCGACTAATCCTTGTTTGCATCCATGCAGTCTTTCGTGACTCAATCTGAGGAGAAACTGGCAAACGCCACCAAGCTCATCGAAAAGGAGGTAGCTTTGCGTGAAGCAGCCGAAGCTGAGGCCAGGAAGAATAGGCTGATAATGAGGAAATATAGGAAAAGGGCTCACAAAGCAGAAGATGATCTAACAAGCCTTTCTGTCCAAATATCAGACACATATCGTGCTTTACTTGGTACGTTTCCTCCCCCGGGTTTATCCTTTTGATAGATAGCAAGAGTTTTCCCGACTTACGTTTCCATTTTTTCAGGCCCGGACGAAGCCATGCCGGAAGAGGATGACATTGCCAAGCTGAAAACTATGAAGAGCGTTATCCGGCAACTATGTGCCGGAACCAAATGGATCCTTCAGGAATTACGGTGGCCGGGTAAAGGACATGTTGATCTGAAGAGGATGCTGGATGCCTTCTCCACTATTCCTGAGTGGATTTGGCACTGGAAACGCTCGTCTTGTCGGGTTGGAGTGACCCGGGGGCTTGCACTCGCCAAGGCTTATTTCCCCAAGCTCGAGCTAGTGAAGCTTATGGGCGGCTTCCCAGAGTTCAAGCTTGATGGGTCCGAGTTCTCGGTGAAGGATTTTCAGGCCGTCCAAAAGGAGGTCCGTTACCCGGCCAGCGTGATCGCTGACGACCTGGATGTTAATATCCTTGTTCCAGCATATGATGCTGCTGGTGAAGCAATTAAGTCAGATCTTCCCGAGCCGTATGATATGCTGGCTCGGTGGAAGGAGGAAGCTGCTGCGTTGAGGGCGGAGGCTGCCAAGAAGCAAGCTGAAGCCGGCTCTGCCCCCGCTACCTCAACACCAGTCGTTCCACCTCCTGCACGGGCTGGTACCGCTGATCCGGGTGCTGCTGCTACCACCAATGATGGCAAGGGCAAGGCCAAGATGAACGCCGAGTGACAGCTGATCTCTAATGCCTCTTCTTATGCCCCGGTCGGCCAACATGCTGTTTAAACAGTTATATTTTGGGTGGTGCGCCTGTGCACCTTTGATATCTTTTTACCTGGATTTTGTAATGCACGCTAAGGTCTTGATATACTCTATGCCTCTTCCGGCCTTTTTAAATTTATCCATTATTGAGCTCATCTGTTCTCGATATACGGCTTTCTTTATTGTTCCTTTTGTGAAAACTCGATTTCCGGGTCTCATGGGTATTGACAAGCGGATTTGCTTCGAAGTCCCCAAGTCCCCAAGACTCGGATATTTGGGTTTTTGGAATTCTACAAGTAAGCAATTTTTTCTCTTTTCAAGATTTCAAGTCACCCGGACCCGGATCTCCAAGTCTAGGACACTTGATCTTGAAAGGGGAACGAACTGCCTACTGCTAAATTCACAAAGATCCCTGAGTCGTTTCACATAGGATTTGAAGTTATGCTTAATAATCGTTGAGTTTCTAGCTGTTTAGCCTTGTACTCTGCATAACTTGTGGTTTAGATGACCCTTTTGACTATCTTGTACTGTAAGCCGGCTTTCGCGTGGATACCATGTTGTTACATCTATACGAAAACGTAGCCAGTCAAGCCCCGTCGGGTTTCATGACTGACTGTAATCGTAAGCGAACAAATCATGCCACTTTAATGCGAGTCACATCGAGCTTAAGTAAGAATAGCCAAGAAATTTGGACTTCTTTGTCCGGTTATAAGATTGTAGCCGTACTCGTTTGCATGTAATCGGCCCTTATAACTCATAGGCATCATGGCCGGGTCTTTGAGTTTGTAACTGTGCTATTCAAGCGACCAGCCCCCAAGACCTAGATATACGCATCATACTGAGAGCACATAACCTGATAATAACCATCTCTTTTCTTGATAATCACCTCTTTACTTGATATGAAAAATCTAGGTTAGCAAGCCGCCTCATTAAAAACCCGTCCAGTCCCCAAGGGTACCCTGGATAGGAAAAGAGTACGTCTGAAAACCTGCTGCCTGTTACATCGTTCAATTCCATATGCCAATACAATTTTTGCTAAGTATAATATGGACGTAGCTGAGCCACGTTCCACGGTCTGTCTCTTTCTTGCATAGATGAAGTGGTGTGAGAAGTGTCATTAACTGTGGTCGACTCTTCCCTTGCATCTATCAAGTAATATGACCCATTATGCAAATTCCGGCTTATGATAAACGGTCCTTCCCAGGGTGGTGATAACTTGTGCTTTCCTTCGTTCGACTGTACCAGGCGCAGAACCAGGTCTCCTTCCTGGAAGACCCGGGTTTTCACGTGCCGGCTATGATACCTTCGTAAATCCTGCTGATATATGGCTGATCTTTCCAGGGCTTGTTCCCTTTGCTCTTCTAACATATCCACGGCATCTTGTCGGGTCTTTTCATTCTCCACTTCGACGTATGCTGATACTCGTGGTGAATCATAAATAATATCACTCGGTAGTACTGCCTCCGCGCCATAGACCATGAAGAAGGGTGTCATCTGAGTAGATCTATTAGGCGTAGTATTGATGCCCCAAACCACAGAAGGGAGTTCTTCGACCCATGCGCCAGCTGCCCTGATACAGGGGACTCGTAATCGTGGTTTTAACCCGCGAAGCAATTCTTGATTTGCCCTCTCCACTTGTCCGTTAGCCTGCGGATGAGCCACTGACGCGACGTCAAGTCGGATTCCATTGTTGCCACAGAACTTCTCCATCTCACCAATGGACATGTTGGTTCCATTGTCGGTAATTATGCTGTGGGGATACCCGAACCGGTAGATAATCCTCTTCAGGAACTTGACTGCTGTGGCTGATTCGCAATTAGTAACTGGCATAACCTCAACCCACTTGGTAAACTTATCAATAGCCACCAAAAGATGTGTCTTCTTGCATGGTGACATATGAAAGGGGCCAACCATGTCCATACCCCTGACAGCGAACGGCCAAGTTAACGGGATGGTCCGTAACTCCATAGCCGGCACATGGGTTTGGCGAGCGTACCTTTGACATCCGTCACACCTTGCTACCAATCGTTCCGCATCTGCTAGAGCCGTGAGCCAGAAAAATCCGTGTCGATAAGCTTTAGCCACGAGAGATCTTGTGGATGCATGATGTCCACAGTCGCCTTCATGGATTTCCTTGAGAATCTGTCGGCCTTCTTCTGGCGCTACGCAGCGCAAAAAGACCCCTGCTGCGCTTCTCTTATATAATTCCCCGTTGATGATAGAATATCCCTTTGCTCGCCTCAAAATTTGCCTTGCTAATACCTCCTGTTGTGGTAACTCGCCTCGCGATAGGTAGGCCAAAAACGGTTCTGTCCATTCGGGAACAGTACGTACAGTAGCCACAAGTCCTGAATCCGGGTCTTGATTTGCCAATTCCTCCTTTGACTCGGTTTTAACTGATGGTCGCCATAATTCATCCAGGAAAACGTTAGGTGGAACCGGCTCTCTGCGCGAGCCGAGTCTAGCGAGCGCGTCGGCTGCCTCATTCTTTCTTCTGTCTATATGCTCCACCTCATACCCGGAAAAACATCCTGCAACCCTATCAACTTCCCTGCGGTATGCTGCCATAGTTGCGTCCTTTCTATCCCAAGTTCCTCACACCTGTTGTACCACAAGGTCCGAATCTCCGAAACACCGTATCCTCTTGACGTTCATCTCCTTGGCTGCCCTTAGGCCGTGCAATAGGGCCTCATACTCGGCCACGTTGTTGGAACAGTCGAAGTGAATTTGTAGTACGTAACTTAATTTATCTCCTTTGGTGACGTTAGCACCACCCCAGCTCCTGATCCCTCGTATTGCTTAGATCCATCGAAGTGCATGATCCATGATTCGGAATTTGGAACCATTGTAGTCATGCCTGTATGTGTCCAGTCGTTAACGAAATCAATTAAAGCTTGAGACTTGATTGCTGACCTGGGTTCGTAGTTGATGTGATAATCCCCCATCTCTATCGCCCATTTGGCTATTCTTCCCGTCGCGTCCGAGTTTCTGATGATATCCGACATTGGTATTGAACTAACCACTGTTATGGGGTGTTCCTGGAAGTACGGCTTCAATTTCCGGCTAGCCATAAAGACCCCGAACACCAACTTTTGCCAATGTGGATAGCGCTGCTTTGCTTCTGATAATACCTCGCTGACGTAATAAACCGGTCTCTGAACCGGGTAACCCTTCCCATCCTCTTTGCGCTCCACAACAACTACTGTGCTGACGGCTCGGGGGCCAGCTGCCACGTATAGCAACATAGGCTCTTTAGGACCCGGAGCCGCTAGTACTGGTGCTTCAGATAACTGCTTCTTTAGTGCTTCAAATGCCTCATCCGCCTCTTGATCCCATACGAATTTATCTGATTTCCTCAAGAGCCGGTACAAGGGTATTGCTTTTTCTCCGAGCCTGGATATGAATCGGCTCAAGGCTGCTACGCAGCCCGTGAGCTTTTGAACATGTTTCAAATTTTCCGGCTTTTTCAGACTCTGGATGGCCTTGATTTTGTCCGGGTTTGCCTCGATCCCTCTCTCGGAAACGATAAAGCCGAGTAATTTCCCGGCTGGAACTCCGAACACGCACTTTGTCGGGTTAAGCTTCATCTGATATCTCCTCAAATTTTTGAGCGTCTCCTTTAGATCATCGATGAATGTTTCCGCCTTCCTGGTCTTGATAACCACATCATCCACGTAGGCATGGACGTTGCGCCCAATTTGATCCTCGAAGCACTTTTGGATACACCGTTGGTAGGTTGCGCCGGCGTTCTTCAATCCAAACGTCATAGTTTTATAACAGAAGGCCCCAAAAGGGGTTATGAATGATGTTTTCTCCCAATCCTCCCTCTTGAGCTTAATCTGATGGTACCCGGAATATGCGTCCAGAAAGCACAATAGATCGCTTCCTGCTACTGCGTCTATAATCTGATCTATCCTTGGTAGTGCGAATGGATCCTTTGGGCAATGTTTGTTGAGACTCGTAAAGTCAATGCACATCCTCCACTCATTGGTCTTTTTCATCACTAGAACCGGGTTTGCCAACCAATCCGGGTGAAATACTTCCATGATAAAGCCGGCTGCCAATAGCCGAGCGATCTCTTCGCCTATAGCCTTCCTTCTTTCCTCATTCATTTTCCTCAAACCCTGCTTCACGGGCCTGGACTTGGGATCCACATGCAAACTGTGCTCGGCCAGCTCTGTAGGGATACCCGGCATGTCGCTAGGTGTCCAGGCGAACACGTCTGCATTTGAACGAATAAACTCCACAAGTGCCTTCTCCTGTTCTTTTCCCAAGTTAGACCCTATGGTAAACTGCTTAGTGGAATCCCCTTCGACAAAATCTATCTTCTTGGTGTCTTGTGCTGCCTTGAATTTTGCTCTCTCATCCTCAGTATTCGGCTTTTTCAAGGTTGTTCTATCATCCGGATTTACTTGAGACCGGTAATATTCGAGTTCTTCCTTTCTGCATGCTTGCTCGGCCATAACCGAATCTCCTTCGTCACACTCGGCCGCTATATCCCGGTTCCCATGTATGGTGATGGTCCGTTTAGGACCCGGGATCTTTAGCTGCAAATACACGTAGCACGGCCTAGCCATGAATTTGGCATAAGCCGGTCTTCCAAACAGTGCGTGATAAGGACTGCGCAATTTGACCACCTCGAACGTGAGCCACTCAACTCGATAATTATCCGTCGATTCTCCAAAAGCAACCTCCAAGGTGATCTTTCCCTCGGGGCTCGCCGAGTGACCTGGCACGATCCCATGAAAGATTGTCGAACTTTTCTGTAACTGGGACTCTTTAAGACTCATCCGTAAGAAGGTTTCCCAATAAAGGATGTTGATGCTACTTCCACCGTCCATCAGGACCCTCTTCAGTTCGTAACCATTAACCTGTGGAGCAACCACCAATGCCAAGACTCCTGGACGCTCTACTTTTTCCGGATGATCTCTTCTACTCCACGTTACCTCTTGTTCCGCCCATCTAAGGTATTCCGGCGCGGCCGACGAAACCGAGTTTGCCGCTTGCTTTAATGTCTCTTTGTTCCTGCTGGAAGTTCCTGTAGTATGCACATGATATTGTCCTTTTAAATCAGGCGTACGTACCATACCGACGAAGATGTTGATCCGGCCGATCGTCACTATAGATCCGGACTCGAGGTGATCCGACTCTGGCCCCCAGCCGGAATCGTCCACCATCTTTTCTCCTTCGCGGTCGATGTAGATCTCGCCCACGACAAGATTTTCCATGTTCTTCCGAGCTTCTCCCGTGATGTAAACACCTTTGGACGCAGGCCCCACGGTGGGCGCCAACTGTCGTGGGATAATCACGGCAGACGTTACCGGGGGTAACTGATCTTGGGGCAAGACGACACAGGCGTTTGGGAGAGGGTTTAGCTCAGAGGAAAACATGGTGCAACTCGATCTGGTAGCCGGCAATCAAAGTCGCCGAGTCTCCGATCTTGATATAATAACTCAACTCGGGGATTACACTAGATGTTCGATATCAAGCGATATTGCTAGGGTTCTTAGATCTCTGTCTAAACTAGACCTAGGGGTGGGTTTATAAAGCACCCGTACCCCCTCGGCCCTAGTCTCCAAGGCGCAGCTTGAATCCTATCCGGACACCGCTTATAAACCCTAACTTTCCTTACCGTAACCCACAATCCGGGTTACGAGGCCTACAAACTTTGGACCTTCCAGAAGCTTCATTATCCTTAACCAAACTGCGCACCATGTTCCTTGGGCCGGGTTAAGCCTTGGAGTTGGCCTACCGGGTTATTATCCCCCCATCAATAACCTGAACCTTCATTAATCCAACTGTGTGGGTTATCCTCGGATTGCTTCTTTGGATAAGGGGCGAGATCCAGGATGGGTTTGTTTGAGGTTAATGGTAGTTGGCCCCGATGCGCTATCTTATCCCTTTCTTTTAGCCGGATGTTGTAGCGTGTCTCTGTAGTTGGTTAGTGCAGTCCGTTACCGCACCTTTGTATCACCTATCTTCCGTTGAACCCAAAGCATCTGTACTTGGTGTTGTCGGGTACACTTTAGTATCTTGTGCGTCTTGCTTGCCAGTACTCGTCCGTACTGACCCCTTTGGGGCTACTGGTTCTGCAGACTACGTTTCCGAGGACCTCCTTGGTGGCCACTACGTGGAAGATGATGAGGCTGGTGACGAGTAGATAGCGGACCCGGGCAGGATCCGAGACTTCGTGGATGGGCTCCGTTCTTTTCGTTTCTGGCCTCTTAGGCCTATTTGGTTCTTGTCTGTAGTCAGACACCTTCTGTGCTTCCGCTGTGATGTAATGATGACTTGTTGGGACATGTGTCCTCTGTATGACTGTATTTGCTATCTTTGCTCTAGTGAGAGCTTTTGCCACTTATTTCTATTTCTTTGTGTCTTAGAGATTTGTTGTGATATCACTTGTTCAAATGCCGTTGACGTACCATGTGTGTATGTTATGAAGTACGTCAATGGAAGTATTCGGATTCCTATTGGATGGTTTCACAGACGATGAATAGTAGAGAATGGTTGTCACACGTTTATGTGTCGGCCTACTTGATGGGGGGATGATAACCCGGTAGGCCAATGCCAAGGAGTAACTCGGCCCAAGGGACGAGGCACAAGACCCGGCTCAAGTTAAAGGAGTTTCTAGAAGGCCCAGGAACGTAGGCCTCGTAACCCGGATTGTGGGTTCCGATAAGGAAGTTTAGGGTTTGTAAGCAGTGTCCAGGTAGGATTCAGAGTGCGTCTTGGAGAGTAGGCCAGGGGGTCCGGATATTATATAAGCCGGCCCCCAGGGTTAGACCAAGAGAGATCCAAGAGTTCGAGCAATATCGCTAGGTATCGAGTATCCAGTGTAACACGAGAGTTGAGTTAATATATCTGGATCGGAGACTCGGCGACTTGATTGCCGGCTACCAGATCGCATATCATTATGTTTTCCCTTGAGCTAAACCCTCTCCCAAACACCAGAGTCGAATTGCCCCAAGATAAGTTACCCCCGGTAACGTCTTCCGTGATTATCCCACGACAGTTGGCGCCCACCGTGGGGCCTACGTCCAAGGGTGTTTACATCACGGGAGAAGCTCGGAAGAACATGGAGAACCTTGTCATCGGCGAGATCTACACCAACCCCGAAGGAGAGAAGATGGTGGACGATTCCAGCTGGGGGGCAGAGTCGGATTTGCTCGAATCCGGATCTGACGTGACAATCGGCCAGATCAACGTCTTCATCGGCACGGTACGTACGTCCGGTTCAATCCCTGACGATTTCAGCTTTGATTCTGTGTCAGGGGAGGCCACTTGCGTTCAATCAGATGGAGAAGAATCAGTCGGGATGGTAGATCCGACAGAAGAGCCCTGTCGTGGGATAAACACGGCAGACGTTACCAGGGGTAACTTGTCTTGGGGCAAATCGACTCTGGTGTTTGGGAGAGGGTTTAGCTTAGGGAAAAACATGATGATATACGATCTGGTAGCCGGCAATCAAGTCGCCGAGTCTCCGATCTAGATGTATTATCTCAACTCTCGTATTACACTGGATACTCGATACCTAGCAATCTTGTTCTAACTCTTGGATCCCTAAACCTAACCTAGGGGCCGGCTTATAAAGCATCCGGATCCCTGGCCTGTTCTCCAAGGCGTACTCTGAGTCCTACCCGGACACTGCTTACAAAACCCTAAACTTCCTTACCGGAACCCACAATCCGGGTTACCAGGCCTACGATCTTGGGCCTTCTAGAAGCTCCTTTATCCTTGGCCGGGTCTTTGCGCAGCGTCCTTTGGGCCGAGTTACACCTTGGCGTTGGGCTACCGGGTTATCATCCCTCCATCAGTAGTCCCCAGAATAGCTTGGCCTTCACGGGATCCTCCTTGAAGCGCTCGCTATTCCCTGCAAAAATATCAAACGTACAAGCCCATAGAGGCCGGGTTAAAGTGCCTTGATAAACAGCTAGGCCTAACTCCAAGGCGGCCATATCGTAACCCGGCTTTCTCTAGGTCCTTCTTTACTTTTTCCGGGTCAACGCCCTGATAAGAACGTCAAAGATCCGACTTACTTTACTCGATAATTGATCCCGATATTGCGAAGAGGATCTCCATCTTATCTCTGTCTGGATATCCCGTCCAACACTTAAAGCATATCTCAAAAAATCCGGGCAGGTATCCGTTATCCCGAAATTTCCGGCTCCCGCCCATTGGACTAGGTCTATCCGCCTGCACCTTATAATAAGTACTCAGGGGATAACCTAGCCCCCAACGGTTCATTTCCCCTTCTTCCTCCTTCTCTTCACTTCCGCACTCAAGCTCGCAGAGCACCGTCACGGAGACCCCACGCGCGTCACCGGAGCCAATCCGCCGCCGGCCACGCTCCGCCACGGTTTGTCCCGCGCCGCCGCCAAGATCCGCCGCCGCGCCCTCGACCTGCCCGCCGGGAATCGCAAAGGGGCACCAACACTGCGCTATTTGCCGCCGGCAAGCTTTACTTCAATCTGATCCAGTAAGCCTTCTATTCTCGTTGATCTTTCTCTGCAATTTCTCGATTTACTCCCGATTGGAACTAGGTCAATCCGCGGGTCATTTTTTCTT
Organism: Alopecurus myosuroides; assembly: GCA_028641055.1. Lineage (NCBI taxonomy): Eukaryota > Viridiplantae > Streptophyta > Magnoliopsida > Poales > Poaceae > Alopecurus > Alopecurus myosuroides. Next base: position 323,793,941 of record CM054061.1, on the reverse strand, counting down.
GCCGCGCCGGATTAGGCCACTTAAATGCTTGCTAGCTCCTCCAATAGCTCAACAGATGATCACACACCACTCCCCTATCATCGTTAATCATTAATTTCTCCGTAGAATCGCCCGCAAACTTTTCGATCTAGATCCATTTCGCCCAAATTTTCCGCTCTCCTCATTGACACCCGGAAAATCCTCTTCTTCCGGTTCTTCTGCTTGCAGTAGATATATGGGAAACCATCCGTCTTCCTTAAACACTTTCCAACACGTAAATTCCCCATAATTTCTGTTCTGATTCTTGATACTCGGACAGTCCATGACTTTTTGCTCTTTTCAATGATACCCGGATGATTCTTGGTTGTTTTGTCTAGCTGATGCCGTTTGCCTATACTCGTATAACTCACGATTTCCGGGTCTTACATCTTATACCTTTTATCTTGCGCTTTGCAGGTTGAACCCATGGCTCCCAAGAGGCAAGGGAAGCAGCCGGCCAAAACCCGGACGACCCAATCAATATCCGCCAACTGGGGGCGGTCAACAGTCACCAAAGCCAAGCTGGAGGAGCTGGCCGAGTTGGGGGTGCTCCCTCCTCAGAAGGATATCCACTGGAGGGTGACGGGCGATGAGACCCGGCCCACTCCTGCCGCCAACGAGGTAATTTGCTTCGTTGAGCACGTGACCCGGGGGTTTCGCCCTCCGGGTCACCCTTTCTTCCGCGAAGTTCTGAGCCATTATGGCCTCCGGGTGTTCGACATAGGGCCCAACTCTATGTTGAACATAACCCATTTCATCGTCCTTTCCGAGTCATATTTGTGCACTCCGCCAAATTTGGCTCTCTTTATTGAACTTTTCCAGTGCAAACCGTGCCGCGAAAGCGGTGACGGGGCACTTCTTGCTTGCGGCGAAGTTTCTATCCAACGCCGTAAGAATTCCCCAATGCCGACTCTTAACTTGAATTCCCACGTTAAGCATTGGCAACTCATGTATTTCTACTGCCGAGACACCTCTTCACCCGGCGAGAGGAGACTGCCGGGTTACTCGGAAGGGCTCCTTGATATCGTTGAGTCTTTCAACGCCTTCGCCCCTGACTCGGACAGGGAATCCATTCAACCTCTCTTAGCTAAGATAGCTGCTCTTTCGGCCCAAGGTCTCCTTGGGCTCAACTTGGTGAAAACTTGGGTCAACTTCCGGATCCAACCCAACTCTATTCGCTCTAAGCTAATGTGCGAGTACTCGGGGCACACCACAGATTCCCTCCGATACTCATCTAAAGATTACCCAGCCGGTGACACCAACAAGACCATCAAGGGATTCTTGACGGAGAAGTATGAGGTAATCCGGAATATAGCCGGGTTAGAGCCCTTTACACGCGAGAACCCAGCACCTGAGGTACAGATCCGGCTCTCATACTTTACCTCCATGCTTTTCTTCCTGATACAGTTGTTAACTCTCGTCTCCGTATTCTTATTTCAGGCTGATAACAACTTTTGGAGGATCGAAACTCCCCCTGGCTCAGAAATCCCAGAGGAGGAAGAAGACGCGATTAACTCTGAAGAAGGTACACTCCGAGTCTCACTCGCCTTCCACAAGCTCATTGCTGCTCGTTCTGTAATTTTCCGACTATATGTCTTGATAACTTTCAGAACCAGAGGACAAGGGCGAAGAAGAAGAAGAAGAAGAAGCGGAAGACCGGATGGAATCGGCAAACGACGAAGGGGAAGTTGAACCGACAGTCAAGGTCGGAACAAAGAGGAAACCCCGAGGGGTCGTTTTTAAGGTTCCATACCGCCTCCTTACTTCCAAACCATTCTCCTTTGATAATATGCACAAGCTAAACCAAGAGTTATCCGACTGGCCGTACCTGAAGGATTTGCCCTTGACCAAGCGTAGAATGACTCGGAATTTTCCGGGTGAAGGCGCTCTTAACCCGGGTATTTCATCATCCTCAACACGACGCGCCGGTACTCATCTGATCCTTTCTTGAATATCAAAGTTTTTCCAGTTTACCCCTTAGTAGAGTAGCTCCACGTCTTACTTGCTTTGGCATTTTCAGCTTCGTCTGGGTCTAGTAGTGAGCTCCCCTCGGATTACGTGGTGAATCCCAGGTAAGGTTCTTCTCCTGATGCTCTATCGCCTTTCCACAATCTTTCCCCAGTCGTATGCTAACTGCTTATCTATACTGTTCATAGAGCCACGGTCACTATCAGTGACCAAGAGAATGTGGAGACCGATGACCCGGGTAAGGATAACCCGACTGATGATACGACTACCGCAGCTGGCGGCGAAGAACAAGTGCCACCAACAAACTCGGCTGACCAAGAGGCTGAGTACCCAATAGCCTCGCACACACGCGAGGAGGAGGCCGCCGCCTTGGGCACGGGAGGCGCACCAGAGTCCGATACTCGGACAGCTCGGGCGCCTTCCCCTACCGCGGAGAAAAATTCCTCGCCGAGCTACCAAGGTCCCGGGTCTTCCCACTCAGGCAACGACACCTTCGATCAAATGATGAGCGCTCTCCTTGCCATGAAGGCCTCAGAGAGCAGTATGTTAGAGCGCCTGGCAGTGGAGCACCAGGTAATCGTTACTTGATATCTAATAATATCCATCTAGTCCCCAAGTTCCGAGTCTAATTTGTCAAAGTTACACTCGGTACTTCTTTTAATACTCGGCTGACTGCAATATCCGATTAGTTTTTAACTTTCCATATCTCTAGGCGCACGCATCTCGGTCCGGGGAGATTTTGGCCAAGACCAATCAACTCCTGGACACTGAGGTTAAGCTAAGAGGGGCGCTTGAAGCTGAGGTGGCAACCTTGAAAAAGGATGTCACAAAATACAAAGAGAAATACACCACCGTCCAAGCTATGCTGAAGGAGCTATCAGCTCAAATTTCCGACACTTATCGTGTCCTTGTTGGTGAGATTTTGCTTCTTACCGGTTCGTGTCTTGGTTTTTTGTTTCTTGATACGTGACACCCAGAATACTTTGAAATAATCTTTGTGTTGTGTCCTGCAGATTCCAACCTTGCTCCCTCGGAAGAAAATGATATCCAAAAGATAATGAACTTGAGGAATGTCCTTCGTAGGTTCTGTGCCGGCACTAAGTGGATCCTGGACGCCATCCAGTGGCCGACTGAATCGTATCCGGGTATGGAGACCCTAATTCATGCATGCTCCACTGTTCCTGCATGGATTGAGCTCTGGAAGCGCTCGTCATGCCGGATTGGCATGACCCGGGCCTTTATGCTGGCTAAAGCTTACTTTCCCAAATTTGAGCCGGCAAAGGTGATAGCCGGGTTTCCGGAGTTCAAAGCGGATGGCACAAGGTTTGGGGCCAAGGACTTCAAGGCCGTGCAAGCTGAGGTACGACATTCGGCGACTACTCTTGCCGACAGTATGGATTTGAATAAGTTTATGTCCCCATACAATGCTAAGGGCAAGGCTGTGATGGAAGACACGCCCGTGCCATTCGATATCCTGGAAAGATGGAACGCTGGCTCGGCCAGGCGAAGGGAGGAAGCTGCGAAGAAGGGGGGCGATTTGGAATCAGCACCAACTACTTCTACGCCAACCGTTCGTCCACCTGTTCGTCCTGATGCTGAAATTCCGGATGATGATGCCGCGAATGCTTTTAATGAGCAAACTCATGATCAAGACCCGGAGGACAAGGTTGGAGGTGTGGACCCCACCCGGGAGGCCGAGTAGATTATTGTCTGATGTCATCTTGATACTTTGTTTGCCCGATGCCTTTGTAAAAGCAGATATTCTTTTGATAGTGCGTATGCGCCATTTTGATATTACCATCGCATTATGTAGACACATTGCGAAACTTTTAACGGCTTCAAAGCCCTTTGTGGCCTTTGTATGGACTTGATGCATGTCTGCCTTTAAGCTCGTTTATTCCCGACTTACTTTATGGTTCCGTATGTGAGACTCGGTTTCCGGGTCTCGTGGGTTTGACAGGTGGACTTTTCTCTAAGTCCCCAAGTCCTCAAGACCCGGATGTTTGGGTTTTTTGGGCTTAGTGACTAAGCAACTTTGTTTCTTTTTGCGAAATCCCCAGTCCCCAAAGCCCGAAATTCCGAGTCTGGGATACGTGGTCTTCCAGAGAGAACAAGTTGTCTTGCGCTAAGCCCGAACCTAGAGCTGTTTCACATAGGTATTGAAGTTATGCTTAATAAACGTTGAGTTTCCGGCTGTTAACCCTGTACTCTGCATAACTTGTGGTTTAGATGACCCTTTTGACTATCTTGTACTATAAGCTGGCTTTCGCGTGGATATCATACTGTTACATCTATACGAAAACAGGGTCAGGCAAGTCCCATTGGGCTTCATGGCTGATTGTAATCGCAAGCGAGCAAATCATGCCACTTTAGTGCGAGTCACATCGAGCTTAAGTAAGAAAAGTCAAGAAAATTTGGCTCCTTTGTCCGGTTATAAGATTGCAGCCGTACTCGTTTGCGAGTAATCGGCCCTTATAACTCATAGGCATCAAGGCCGGGTCTTTGAGTTTGTAACTGTGCTATTCAAGCAATCAGCCCTCAAGACCTAGATATATGCAACATACTTAAGGAAACTGATGTACTGATAACAATAAACGATACTTACCTGTAAGCGAAGTAAAGATCATAACAAAATAAGACTTGATAACGCATGTGAAGAACATATATTGCTTAACCATCTCTTTATTGATATGAGAAAGCTTGGGTCAGCAGGCCGCCTCATTAAAAACCCTCCAGTCCCCTTAGGTACCCTGGATAGGAAAAGAGTGCGTATGAAACCTGCTGCCCGTTACATTGTTTAGTTCTCCTTGGGGATCTGTCCGGAACCAACGTAATCGATACACATTCTCCACTTGTTGGTCTTTTTTATTATGAGTGCCGGGTTTGCTAGCCAATCCGGGTGAGGCGTTTCCGTGACGCGGGTGGTTGTAAACGGCCGTGCGGCTTCTTCTCCTATGGCAAATTGTTTGGAAGGATCATCCTCGATGAAAGCCACCATCTTGGTGTCTTGCACTACCTTGAACTTTGCTCTTTCATCTTCGGTACTTGGTCTTTTTAGTGCTGTTCTGTCATCCGGGTCTACTTGAGACCGGTAATACTTGAGTTCCTCTTTTCTGCAAGCTTGCTCGGCCATTGCTGCATCTCCTTCATCGCACTCGGCCGCTATGTCCCGGCTTCCATGTATTGTGATGGTCTGCTTAGGGCCCGGGATTTTTAGCTGTAGGTACACATAACACGGCCTAGCCATGAATTTAGCATAAGCCGGCCTTCCGAATAGCGCGTGATAAGGACTGCGCAACTTGACCACTTCGAAAGTGAGCCACTCAACTCGATAATTGTCTTTTGATTCTCCAAAAGCTACCTCCAATGCAATCTTTCCCTCGGGGCACGCTGAGTGACCCGGCACTATCCCATGAAAAATTGTTGAACTTTTCTGCAGCTGAGACTCCTTGAGTCCCATGCGTAGGAAAGTTTCCCAATACAGGATATTGATGCTGCTTCCCCCGTCCATCAGGACCTTTTTCAGCTCATAACCATTAACTTGTGGTGCGACTACCAATGCTAAGACTCCCGGGTGTTCTATCCTTTCCGGGTGATCTCTTCTGCTCCATGTTACATCCTGCTCTGACCATCTCAGGTATCTCGGAAGAGCCGAAGAAACCGACTTTACCGCTTGTTTCAGTATCTTTTTGTCCTTATTAGAAGTTCCTGTGGTATGCACGTGGTATTGACCCAACTGCTTGGGGTTAGCCTGGAAACCTCCAGCTCCCCCTTGGTTGTTCCCCGGATTTCCGGCTGCCGGGTTACCGGCTTGGGGTGGGCCGTTGCCTGGGTTTCCACCCGGACCCGGTCCTCCTCCCCGACCTGCACCTCGCATGGCTCTGTTCACTTCCTCATTCTTCCATCTCTGTAGGTCTGTGCACTGCTCCAATGAGTGGTTAGCCGGCCTACCATTCCTGCTATGCTTTGGACACGCCATTCTGAAGATGTCACAATTGTTACTCGGCCTTGGTGGCCCTTGATAATTTCCTCCACTGTTATTTCCAGTATTGAGATTTCCTTCTGCCCTAGATCTCGAAGATCCGGCTTCTGTGCTAGCAACAAACTCGGAGCCTCCCTCAAATGGACGCTTGTTCTGGTTGTTCCCATTGTTGCCTCCATTGTGACTCGGCGTTGATCCATTCCGGTTCTTCCACTGTTATTTGTGTTCGCTTTTGCTTTCTTGTCATTGACTTCCTCTTCTGTAGTATCCGTCGCGGCGTGCTTGTTGCAGGCGTCCATCAGCTCTCCCATCGTAACCTCCGAAGCATTCCGGCTAGATTTCATGCGAGTTAACTTTTGTACTAAAGGTGTGTACTTGCACGTCTTTGCCATAGCTTGCAACGCATCTTTGGGCTGGATATCCGTAGACGAGTGAAGTATCTCCATAACTCGGTGCACCCAGCTGCGCGCTGATTCTCCTTTCTTTTGGACGCATCGTTCTAAGTCGTCAATAGTAAACAGCTTTCTGCACGTCCCATGAAAGTGCTTGATAAACGCAGTTTTCAACTCCTCCCACGACTTGATAGATCCCTCTGGTAGAGTATTGAACCATAATTTTGCTGCTCCTTCTGACATCATTAGGTACATAAACTTGGCTTGAAGATTTTCCGTTGCGTTGCGAATCGACATTGCCATCTCATAACTGCCCAACCATGTTTCCGGATCCATAGTCGGCTCATAATTCACTACTTTACCCGGTTCCTTGAATTTATCTGGGTAAGGCTCAGCCCTGATGTTGTCCGACAGGCACTTAGGCCCAACAAGATTAGTCGGGACCGGCCTTACTCGAGAAACGTGTGATCCTGCAGGGGGTGCGGCCAGACGCGGGACTGCTGGTGGCCCATGCACTGCAGACCCGGCTGCGGCTCTCCTGGCTCTGGAACTGTCCACGATAGCTTGTGCTGCTGATGCTGCTGGTACTGCCTGAACGCGGGGAGGAGGCGGCATTTGCTGCTGCTCTTCCCTCCGCCGCGCTGAACTTGTCTGGATATTGCCGGTATTGCCTCGTTGCTGACTGATATATGGCGTCCCATGCATTCCACTTCTGTGATCCGGGTAATTAACTTGCTGTGCCACCGCGGTGCGCAATGGATCTATTGCCCGCCGGGTCTCCTCTGCGTGGGGTGACTCTCTCACGGGGATTTGGTTTAACGCGAGTGTTGCTGCATACACGTTATCCATGGGGTTGTTGTAATGACCCGCTGGTGTGCGAAAACGTGATGGTGGTGGTGGTGGTGGTGGTACAGTATTGCCGGTAGTAACTCCAGTCTGTGGTACGGGTAACCCGGCCTGCGTGTCTACCGGTTGTACTCCTCCGGTTGTTGGCTGAGGGGCGGTTCCTTGGTTTGCCGCTGGGATCGGCTAATCCTGAGGCGTGATGAATAGCGCAGCCAGGTTTATGACTCCTCCCAATGCTGGTAATCTGGTTTGGTGCCTTTGATGTATTCTAGTCGTTTCCTCTCGGAGCCGGGTTTCTAGCGCATCCAGCTCACGTTGGCGCGTGGCCATCCCTTGCCTTTCTGCTTCTACCTGCCTTCTCTGTTGTTCCAATGCACGACGGGCTACGTCCAGATCCCTGACACGTTCCGCCGCGTTTTCCGGAGTAATAACCGTGGCCAGAACGGTGGGGTCCAGAATCAAGTTGTTGTTGAATAAGGCCGGGTGTTGCGGATTTGAAGGACCCACCCCTGGCGCCCGGTTTGCCAGATATCCAAACATGTTTGCCTGCAACTCGCTGTCCGCCGCGTGACTGGTAACTGATGCTGCTTCTCCGTCAACCCGGGTGAGAACCGGGTTTACGTCAACCGGATCTTGCTGCAGGGCCAATGCTTGTGTTGCTCCAACCGCGGCCGCGGTCGCGTTCCCCTGATTAAGATTGATAGCCGGAGCCGTGTAAACCGCCACTTGGCGCACAAAGCTTGGCACGGATTCGTACTCTCCCTCTTCGCTGGTATTCTCCTCGTACCGGTCCTCCAACAGATGCAGGATAGACTCGGTGTCATCTTCTCTCGTAACCCGGTCACGCGGGGTCCATACCGGCTCCTCCGGTTGTTCCCTCTTCGTGGTGGGCTCTTCTGTCGGATCCACCGTCCCAACCGATTCTTCTCCATCTGATTGAGCGTAGGTGGCCTCCCCTGACACAGAATCAAATCCAAAGTCGTCAGGGATCGAACCGGATGTACGTACCATACCGATGAAGACGTTGATCTGGCCGATCGTCACGACGGATCCGGATTCAAGCAGATCCGATTCTGGCCCCCAGCCGGAATCGTCCACCGTCTTCTCTCCTTCGCGGTCGGTGTAGATCTCGCCGACGACAAAGTTCTCCATATTCTTCCGAGCTTCTCCCGTGATGTGAACACCCTTGGACGTAGGCCCCACGGTGGGCGCCAACTGTCGTGGGATAAACACGGCAGACGTTACCAGGGGTAACTTGTCTTGGGGCAAATCGACTCTGGTGTTTGGGAGAGGGTTTAGCTCAGGGAAAAACATGATGATATACGATCTGGTAGCCGGCAATCAAGTTGCCGAGTCTCCGATCTAGATGTATTATCTCAACTCTCGTATTACACTGGATACTCGATACCTAGCAATCTTGTTCTAACTCTTGGATCCCTAAACCTAACCTAGGGGCCGGCTTATAAAGCATCCGGATCCCTGGCCTGTTCTCCAAGGCGTACTCTGAGTCCTACCCGGACACTGCTTACAAAACCCTAAACTTCCTTACCGGAACCCACAATCCGGGTTACCAGGCCTACGATCTTGGGCCTTCTAGAAGCTCATTTATCCTTGGCCGGGTCTTTGCGCAGCGTCCTTTGGGCCGAGTTACACCTTGGCGTTGGGCTACCGGGTTATCATCCCTCCATCAAGCCCCCCCACGAAGAGGGAACAGCCGGAGGAGCCGGCATGGACCCCGCGTGGCCGGGTCATAAGAGAAGATGATACCGAGTCCATCTTGCATCTGTTGGAGGACCGGTACGAGGAAAATAGCAGCGAAGAGGAAGAGTACGAATCTGCGCCAAGCATTGCGCGCCAGGTCGCGGTTTACACGGCCCCGGCGATCAATCTCAATCAGGGGAACGTGACCGCGGCCACAGTCGGAGCAGCACAAGCATTGGCCCAGCAGCAAGGTCCGGTTGACGGAAATCCGGTTCTCACCCGGGTTGACGGAGAATCGGCATTAGTTACCAGTCACGCGGCGGATAGTGAATTGCAGGCAAACACGTTTGGATACCTGGCAAATCGGACGCCAGGGGCGGGTCCTTCAAACCCGCAACACCCGGCCCTATTCAACAACAACTTGATTCTGGATCCAACCGTTTTAGCCACAGTTATTACTCCGGAAAACGCGGCGGAACGTGTTAGAGATCTGGATGTAGCCCGTCGTGCATTGGAGCAACAGAGAAGGCAAGTAGAAGCAGAGAGACAAGGGATGGCCACCCGCCAACGTGAGCTGGATGCACTGGAAACCCGGCTCCGAGAAGAGACAACCAGGGTGCGTCAAAGGCACCAGACCATGTTACCAGCAACGGGTGGAGTTATAAACCCGACCACACTATTTATCACACCTCAGGATCAACTGATTCCAGCAGCAAACCAAGGAACTGTGCAGCAACCTGCAACTGGAGGAGCACAGCCGGCAAACATACAAGCCGGGTTACCCACATTGCAGACCGGAGTTACCACCGGCAATACATTACCACCACCACCACCATCGCGATTTCGCACACCAGCAGGTCATTACAACAACCCCATGGATAATGTGTACGCAGCAACGCTCGCATTGAATCAAATCCCTGTGAGAGAGTCACCCCACGCAGAGGAGACCCGGTGGGCGATAGATCTATTGCACACTGCGGTAGCGCAGCAAGTTAATTACCCGGATCACAGAAGTGGAATGCATGGGACACCATATATCAGCCCGCAACAAGGAAATACCGGCAATATCCAGACAAGTTTAGCGCGGCGGAGGGAAGAGCAGCAGCAAATGCCGCCTCCTCCCCGCGTTCAGGCAGTACCAGCAGCATCAGCAGCCCAAGCTATCGTGGATAGTTCCAGAGCCAGGAGGGCCGCGGCCGGGTCTGCGGTGCATGGGCCACCAGCCGTACCGCGTCCAGTCGCACCTCCCGCAGGATCACACGTTTCCCGAGTGAGGCCAGTTCCGACTAATCTCGCTGGGTCTAAGTGTCTGTCGGATAACATCAGGGCTGAGCCTTACCCGGATAAATTCGAGGAACCGGGTAAAGTTGTGAATTATGAGCCGACTATGGACCCAGAAACATGGTTGAGAAGTTATGAGATGGTTATGTCGATTCGCAATGCATCCGAGAATCTTCAAGCCAAGTTCATGTACTTAATGATGTCAGAAGGAGCAGCAAAGTTATGGTTCAATAATTTACCGGAAGGATCTATCAAGTCATGGGAGGAGTTGAAAACTGCGTTTATCAAGCATTTTCATGGGACGTGCAGAAAGCTATTTACTATTGATGACTTAGAGCGATGTGTCCAAAAGAAGGGAGAATCGGCGCGCAGCTGGGTGCGCCGGGTTATGGAGATACTTCACTCATCTACGGATATTCAGCCCAAAGATGCGCTACAAGCTATGGCAAAGACGTGCAAATACATACCTTTAGTGCAAAAGTTAACTCGCACGAAATCTAGTCGAAATGCTTCAGAGGTTACGATGGGAGAGCTAATGGATGCATGCAACAAACACGCTGCAACGGATACTACAGAAGAGGATGTCGATGACAAGAAAGCAAAAGCAAATACGGATAATAGTGGAAGAACCGGCAATGGATCAACGCCGGGTAACAATGGAGGTAACAATGGGAACAACCAGAACAAGCGCCCGTTTGAGGGAGGCTCCGAGTTTGTCGCTAGCACAGAAGCCGGGTCTTCGAGACCTAGGGCAGAAGGAAATTTCAATGCTGGAAACCACAATGGAGGAAATTATCAAGGGCCACCGAGGCCGGGCAACAATTGGGATATCTTCAGAATGGCGTGTCCAAAGCACAGCAGGAACGGTAGGCCGGCTAACCACTCATTGGAGCAGTGCGCGGACCTACAGAGATGGAAGAATGAGGAGATAAACAAGGCTATGCGAGGTGCAGGTCGGGGAGGAGGACCGGGTCCGGGTGGAAACCCGGGCAACGGCCCACCCCCAGCCGGTAACCCGGCAGGCGGAAATCCGGGCAACAACCAAGGGGGAGCTGGAGGTTTCCAAGCTAACCCCAAGCAATTAGGACAATATCACGTGCATACCACAGGAATTTCTAACAAGGATAAAAAGATACTGAAACAAGCGGTGAACTCGGTTTCTTCGGCTGTTTCGAGGTACCTGAGATGGTCAGAGCAGAACGTAACGTGGAGCAGAAGAGATCACCCGGAAAGGATAGAACACCCGGGAGTCTTAGCATTGGTGGTGGCACCACAAGTTAACGGTTATGAGCTGAAAAAGGTCCTAATGGACGGTGGAAGTAGCATCAATATCTTGTATTAGGAAACCTTTCTACGCATGGGTCTCAAGGAGTCTCAGCTACAGAAGAGTTCAACAGTTTTTCATGGGATTGTGCCGGGTCACTCAGCGTGCACCGAGGGAAAGATCACATTGGAGGTAGCTTTTGGAGAATCGAAGGATAATTATCGAGTCGAGTGGCTTACTTTCGAGGTGGTTAAGTTGCGCAGTCCTTATCACGCGCTATTCGGAAGGCCGGCTTATGCTAAGTTCATGGCCAGGCCGTGTTATGTGTATCTACAACTAAAAATCCCGGGGCCCAAGCAGACCATCACCATACATGGGAGCCGGGATATAGCAGCTGAGTGCGACGAAGGAGATGCAGCCATGGCGGAGCAAGCTTGCAGAAAAGAGGAACTCAAGTATTACCGGTCTCAAGTAGACCCGGATGACAGAACAGCATTAAAAAGGCCGAACACCGAAGATGAGAGGGCGAAATTCAAGGCAGCACAGGACACCAAGATGGTAGCTTTTGTCGAGGGTGATCCCTCTAAGCAATTTGCTATAGGATCTAACTTGGACAGCGAGCAGGAGAAAGCACTCACTAGTAGAAAAAAGGCCTTCAGTCCCGGTTCGCCAGGCTCATTAATCCCGTCCGGGCAACCAGGACTAGCTACGCGCGACTAAAGGCCCCCGCCTATAGTCCCGCCACTTACGGACTGGGACTAAAGGCCCGTCCACGTGGGCGGGTGGCGGAGCCGGGAGGCGGAGGACATTTAGTCCCGGTTGGCCACATGAACCGGGACTAGTTTATTTCGTAATTTTTTTAATTCATTTGGTTTCTAATTATTTTTCTCACCTTTTTTCACTCCCTTTTTTCACTCCCTCACTCCCTTTTTTCACTCCCTTTTTTTCACTCCCTTTAATTCATTTGGTCTAACTAAGATTATCTCTAGTCAAATTACTTACTCATGGTCAAACTTCCCGCTCGGTCACCCATCCTCCCACTACTCTAGCACTAGCACGCTTAACTTCCGAGTTCCATCATGTCCCGAATCCAAGTGTTTCTCACGCATGTATGTGATAGTAGTATCATATCAATCTTATTAACATGTTGGTCGATGCCACATTTCTTTATTGTTTGAATTTCAAATAAATCAAAAATGAAGAACAATAATACTAATTCATTTTAAAATCTTAAAAATACAAATAATATATCAAAAATGAAGAACAATAATACTAATTCATTTTAAAATCTTAAAAATGAAAATAATATATAAAAAATGAAGAACAATAATACTAATTCATTTTAAAATCTAAAAATACAAATAATATATCAAAAATGAAGAACAATAATACTAATTCATTTTAAAATCTTAAAAATACAAATAATATATCAAAAATGAAGAACAATAATACTAATTCATTTTAAAATCTTAAAAATGAAAATAATATATAAAAAATGAAGAACAATAATACTAATTCATTTTAAAATCTTAAAAATGAAAATAATATATCAAAAAATGAAGAACAATAATACTAATTCATTTTAAAATCTTAAAATGAAAAGAATATATCAAAAATGAAGAAAAATAATACTAATTCATTTTAAAATCTTAAAAATACAAATAATATATCAAAAATGAAGAAAAATAATACTAATTCATTTTAAAATCTTAAAAATACAAATAATATATCAAAAATGAAGAAAAATAATACTAATTCATTTTAAAATCTTAAAAAAACAAATAATATATCAAAAAATGAAGAAAAATAATAACAATAATACTAATTCATTTTAAAATCTTAAAAATGAAAATAATATATCAAAAAATGAAGAACAATAATACTAATTCATTTTAAAATCTTAAAATGAAAAGAATATATCAAAATGAAGAACAATAATACTAATTCATTTTAAAATCTTAAAAATACAAATAATATATCAAAAAATGAAGAAAAATAATACTAATTCATTTTAAAATCTTAAAATGAAAAAATATATCAAAAATGAAGAACAATAATACAAATAATATTCATTACATGCATAGAGTCGATCACACATAACACAAACATAGAGTCGATCACACATAACGCAAACATAGGGTCGATCACATTCATAACATAGAGTCGATCACACATAACACAAACATAGATCGAGTCGATCACATTCATAACATAGAGTCGATCACATTCACAAAAGATACCCATTACATATATATACTAGCTAAGATACCCATTACATGCGCGCATATATATCGAACGCATATATATATACATATCTATGGCTCCGCCGAGTAGATGCGGAACAACTCGTACGAGACATATGCATCTATGGCGGCATACTGGACGTTCGTCAAGTCCAGTGGGGTCTTCTCCCAATAACGGTGATTCTTCGAGGGGAAATCAGTTTTCATCCTGTCGTAGCCCTGGTGGATGAAGGTAGTTGCCATGACAGCCATCCCGGTCTTTGGCCCGTTCAACTGGATAAGACTCTGAAGATCAATGTAGTGATCTTCAGGAATCATAATACCAATGCGCATCAACTTCACACGGTCTTGCGTGATGTCAACGCTGCAAAAGTCAAACCCCATGTTGACAAGAAAATCAACAAGGGCCGGACAATTCTTTGAACTACTGCAACAACAAAAATAGGATATGTGTTAGATATGTTGCAACACATGTGTTCTTCACATGCAACAAAAAAATCGAATTATGCAAGTGTACGGGTGCTTTACCTTGACCATTGGAAGATCAACACAGACTGCTTGAACGCGATCTGGATGACGGCAACATCCCTCTGATTCGCCGTGTACTCCAGATCGAGCCCAAAGAACCGGTGTTCATCGGGAGATGCATGATAGAGCTGGGTCAAATAACCAAGAGCCAAGGGCAGCCTCTCAGAACTGTTGGTGTAGAGCACGTCCAGAACCTTGCCGCATGGTGTGGGACCTTCGTATTCCTGCCAAACTGCTTCAGCCATTGCGTGTGTGTGCTTGGTGGATCGAGAGAGATGAGGAGGAAGAAGAGAGTACAGTACAGAGAGCGAGAGGAAGAAACAGAGAGCGAGTGGAATGGCGCCCTTCTGCCTCGCTCGCGAAATAAAAACCGCCGCTGGGGAGGCGAGAAGTTTGATCTTTAGTCCCGGTTGGCCACGGGAACGGGGAATAAAGGACCAATAGTCCCGGGCGGCCAGGTCAACCGGAATTAATTCCCTCCACGCGCCGCAACGCGCTTCCCAACCCGCGACGTATGACCTTCTGTCCCGGGTCTCCTCCCGACCCGGGACTAAAGACTCATTAGTCACGGGGCGCGACGTTTGGGGACTGATGCTGGCGTACCGAAGGCCTTTTTTCTACTAATGACTTGTGGAGTTCATTCGTTCAAATCAGGATGTGTTCGCCTGGACGCCTAGCGATATGCCGGGTATCCCCACAGAGTTGGCAGAGCACAGTTTGCACGTCGATCCCAAGTCCAGACCCGTGAAGCAGGGCTTGAGAAAGATGAATGAGGAAAGAAGGAAAGCTATAGGAGAAGAAATTGCTCGGCTGCTGACAGTCGGCTTTATTATGGAAGTGTTTCACCTGGACTGGTTAGCAAATCCGGTTCTCGTGATGAAAAAGACCAATGAGTGGAGGATGTGCATTGATTACACGAGTCTCAACAAGCATTTCCCAAAGGATCCGTTTGGACTACCAAGGATAGATCAGATCATAGACGCAGTAGCTGGAAGCGACCTATTATGTTTCCTGGATGCATATTCCGGGTATCATCAAATCAATCTCAAGAAGGAGGATTGGGAGAAAACATCATTCATAACCCCTTTTGGGGCCTTTTGTTACAAAACCATGACATTCGGATTAAAGAACGCTGGCGCAACCTATCAACGGTGTATCCAGAAGTGCTTCGAGGACCAAATTGGACGCAACGTCCATGCTTATGTAGACGATGTGGTGATCAAGACCAGAAAGGCGGAGACATTTATCGATGATCTAAAGGAAATGGAACTTGAGAAGGTATCAGATGAAACTCAACCCGACAAAGTGTGTTTTTGGAGTTCCAGCCGGGAAATTGCTCGGCTTTATCGTTTCTGAGAGAGGAATTGAGGCAAACCCGGACAAAATCAAAGCTATCCAGAGCCTGAAAAAGCCGGAAAATTTGAAACATGTTCAGAAGCTCACAGGGTGCGTAGCAGCGCTCAGCCGGTTTATATCCAGACTCGGAGAAAAGGCAGTACCCTTGTACCGGCTCTTGAAAAAATCTGATAAATTCGTATGGGATCAAGAGGCGGACGAGGCGTTTGAGGCACTAAAAAAGCAGCTATCTGAGGCACCAGTCCTAGCAGCTCCGGGTCCTAAAGAGCCTATGTTACTATACGTTGCAGCAGGGCCCCGGGCGGTTAGCGCAGTGGTTGTTGTCGAGCGAAAAGAAGATGGAAAAAAATACCCGGTCCAGAGGCCGGTTTACTACGTCAGTGAGGTATTATCATAGGCAAAACAGCGCTATCCACATTGGCAAAAGCTGGTTTTCGGGGTCTTCATGGCCAGCCGGAAATTGAAGCCATATTTTCAGGAACACCCCATAACAGTGGTTAGTTCTATACCAATGTCGTATATCATCAGAAACTCGGATGCAACAGGTAGAATAGCCAAGTGGGCGATCGAGATGGGGGATTATCACATCAACTACGAGCCAAGGTCAGCAATCAAATCTCAAGCTCTAGTCGATTTTATTAATGATTGGACACACACAGGCATGCCCACCATGGCTCCAAACTCTGAGTCTTGGATCATGCACTTTGATGGCTCCAAGCAATACGAGGGGTCAGGAGCTGGAGTGGTGCTAACATCACCCAAAGGAGACAAGTTGAGCTACGTGCTGCAGATTCACTTTGATTGTTCCAACAACGTGGCCGAGTATGAGGCCTTATTGCACGGCTTAAAGGTAGCCAAGGAGATGAATATTAAGAGGATACGATGCTTTGGAGATTCGGACCTTGTGGTACAGCAGGTCTCAGGAACTTGGGATAGAAAAGATGCAACTATGGCAGCATACCGCAGAGAGGTTGATAGAGTTGCCGGATGCTTTTCCGGGTATGAGGTGGAGCACATAGACAGAAGAAAAAACGAGGCAGCAAATGCACTCGCCAGACTCGGCTCGTGCAGAGAGCCGGTTCCACCTAATGTTTTCCTGGATGAACTATGGCGACCATCAGTTAAAACCGAGTCTGAGGAAGAACTGGCAAATCAAGACCCGGATTTAGAGCTCGTGGCCACAGTACGTGTTGTTCCCGAGTGGACAGAGCCGTTCCTGGCCTACCTATCATGGGGCGAGTTACCACAGCAGGAAGTATTAGCAAGACAAATTCTGAGGCGAGCAAAAGGATATTCTATCATCAACGGAGAGTTATACAAGAGAAGTGTAGCAGGAGTCTTTTTGCGCTGTGTAGCACCAGAAGAAGGCCGACAGATCCTCAAGGAAATCCATGAAGGTGATTGTGGGCATCATGCATCCACAAGATCCCTTGTGGCCAAAGCTTATCGACATGGTTTTTTCTGGCTCACGGCCCTAGCAGACGCGGAGCGCTTGGTGGCAAGGGGTGACGAATGTAAAAGGTACGCTCGCCAAACCCATGTGCCGGCTATGGAACTGCGGACTATCCCGTTAACCTGGCCGTTTGCTGTTTGGGGTATGGACATGGTTGGCCCCTTTCACATGTCACCTTGCAAAAAGACACATCTCTTGGTGGCCATTGATAAGTTTACCAAGTGGGTTGAGGTTATGCCAGTTACCAACTGTGAAGCAATTACAGCAGTCAAGTTCCTGAAAAGGATTATCTATCGGTTCGGGTATCCCCATAGCATAATTACCGACAATGGAACCAATATGTCCCTTGGCGAGATGGAGAAATTTTGTGGTAACAATGGAATCCGGCTTGACATAGCTTCAGTGGCCCATCCACAGGCTAATGGACAAGTGGAGAGGGCAAATCAAGAGTTGCTTCGTGGATTAAAGCCACGATTGCGAGTTCCGTGTATCAGAGCTGCTGGTGCATGGGTCGAAGAATTACCTGCAGTGGTTTGGGGTATCAACACAACACCTAACAGATCCACTCAGATGACACCGTTTTTCATGGTTTATGGTGCAGAGGCGGTGTTGCCGAGTGATATCATCCATGACTCGCCTCGAGTGTCGGCTTACGTCGAGACGGAGAACGAGAAGACCCGGCAGGACGCCGTGGATATGCTAGAAGAAGAAAGGGAACAAGCACTGGAAAGATCAGCCATATATCAGCAGGATCTGCGCAGATATCATAGCCGGCGCGTGAAAACCCGGGTCTTCCAGGAAGGAGACCTGGTTCTGCGCCTGGTACAGTCAAAGGAAGGAAAACACAAGTTATCACCGCCATGGGAAGGACCGTTTATCATAAGCCGGAATTTGCACAATGGATCGTATTACTTGATAGATGCAAGGGAAGAGTCGGCTACGATTAACGACACCGCTCATACCACTTCATGTATGCAAGAGAGAGAAAGACCATGAAACGTAGCTCAGCTGCGTCCCTACTATACGTAGTATAGACCAGACTCACAAGTGGAATTACACGATGTAACAGGCAGCAGGTTTCAGACGCACTCTTTTCCTATCCAGGGTACCTAAGGGGACTGGAGGGTTTTTAATGAGGCGGCTTGCTGACCTAACTTTCTCATATCAATAAAGAGATGGTTAAGCAATATACCTTTTTCACATGTTTTATCAAGTTTTATTTTTCTGTTATGTTTTTTACTTTTCTTCCAGGTAAGTATTATTTATTGTTTTCTTAGTACCTTAGCGTCTTCAGTATGTTGCATGTATTTAGGTCTTGGGGGCTGATTGCTTGAATAACACAGTTACAAACTCAAAGACCCGGCCATGATACCTATGAGTTATAAGGGCCGATTACTCGCAAACGAGTACGGCTGCAATCTTATAACCGGACAAAGGAGCCAAATTTCTTGACTTTTCTTACTTAAGCTCGATGTGACTCGCACTAAAGTGGCATGATTTGCTCGCTTACGATTACAATCAGCCATGATGCCCAATGGGACTTGCCTGACCCTGTTTTCGTACAGATGTAACAACATGGTATCCACGCGAAAGCCGGCTTACAGTACAAGAGAGCCAAAAGGGTCATCTAAACCAGAAGTTATGCAAAGTACAAGGTTAATAGCCGGAAACTCAAAGTTTATTAAGCATAACTTCAAAACCTATGTGAAACGGCTCTAGGTTTTGGGCTTAGCAGAGACAACTTGTTTTCTTTGTAAGACCTCACATCCCTAGACTCGGAATTTCGGGCCTTGGGGACTGGGGATTTTGAAAAAAGAGGCAAGTTATCTAGCTATTAAGCACAAAACCCCAAAAATCCGAGTCTTGGGGACTTGGGGACTTAGAGAAAAGTTCACCTGTCAAAACCCACGAGACCCGGAAACCGAGTCTCACAAAAGGAACCATAAAGTAAGTCGGAATATCAAGCATAAATAAACTCAAAGGCAGATAAATATCAAAATCATCCAAAGGCCAGAAGAGGCACGAAGTATATCAAGGCACTAAAGTACATTACAAGTCTCGATACTAGTATCAAAGGTGCACAGGCGCACCGTCAAAAATAATTGTTCAAAGGGCCCGTTGGCCGACTGACGCATACGAAACGACAACGGATAGCAAATATCACTCGGCATCCTGGGCTGAGGCACCCATCTTCTCCTTGCCCTTGCCAGCCGGGTCTTGTCCCTTGACTTGCTCTTCAGCACTCTTGGTAGCAGCAGCAGCCGCATCAGCAGTAGTGCCGGCCCGTGCAGGAGGAGGGACGATTGGTGTGGAGGTAGCAGGCGCAGAATCGGCTTCAGCCTTCTTCTTCGTGGCCTCCTCTCTCAGCTGGGAAGCCTCCGCCTTCCATCGGGCCAGCATGTCGTATGGCTTGGGAAGATCCGACTTAATCGCCTTATCATCAGCACCATACGCAGGGATAATTGAGTTGATATCCAAGCCATCAGCAATCACAATGGCCGGGTGACGAACTTCCTTCTGGATGGCCTTGAAATTCTTCACTGAGAACTTGGACCCGTCATGGTTGAATTCTGGAAATCCGCCCACAAGCTTGGCCGGCTCGAGCTTAGGAAAATAAGATTTAGCCAGCGCAAGCCCCCGAGTTACTCCAATCCGGCAGGACGAGCGCTTCCAATGCCCGATCCACTCGGGTATAGTGGAGCAGGCGTCCAGCAACCTCTTCAGGTTGCCGTGTCCAACACCTGGCCATTGCAGTTCTTGAAGGATCCATTTGGTTCCGGCACAGAGCTGCCGGATAGTGCTCTTGATGGTTTTCAATTTGGCAATGTCATCTTCCTCCGGGATTACTTCATCCGGACCTGCAGAAAGTAGGAAAAAACAACGAGTATGGAAATCCGACTATTTATCAAAATGAGAATCCGGGTCATAATTATCAAAGTTAGGAATCGTACCAGCCAATGCACGATATGTATCGGCAATTTGAACAGAAACCTTTGTCAGCTCATCTTCTGCTGCATGAGCCCTCCTCCTATACTTCCTCGTGATCTTCCCGCTCCTCCTAGCTTCAGCTTCAGCCGCCCCACGCAGAGCCACCTCCTTCTCAACGAGCTTGGTGGCCTTCGCCAATTTCTTCTCGGATTGGGTCACGAAAGCCTGAGTGGAGACACAAGGAAGGATTAGTCGGATACACTACGAAGTTCCAAGCAAATTATCAATAAATTCACTCGGAACTTGGGGACTAGATAAGGATACATGCAATACTATTCGGATTTACCTCATGTTTAGCTATCAAAGCTTCTAAGATATTTTCTTCATCTGCCCTCAAGGTGTGAAGGGCATCAAGCATCTGGGAGAACGTCATGTCTTCGGGCCTGACGCCAGAAGAGCCGGCAGCTTGATCGCCTGGCGGGTGAACCTTCCCCGACTTTGGAGTCGAGACCCGGACTGTCTGGGTGTCCGGGTTTGGAGAACTCATCTTTGTGTCCAGGATCTCAACCTCCTCGTCCTCAGCCTCTTCGGATGGCTTTGGAGACCCGGCTTCCTGGTGAGCTGGGTCACCCAAGGGGCCTTGTTCCTGGTTGTCTTCAGCATCACCGCCAGTCGCGGCGTCCGTATTATCAGTCGGCCCCTTCGTCTCCCGGTTATCTGTCTCCATGTTCTCCGGGTCACTAAGTGTGACTTGGGCGCTAAGGAAAAAAGAGAGAAACGGTTAGCGGCAGTGGAGGAAGATTATCGAGTATGCGGGGATATCATACAGCAAAGACTCACCCGGCGTTCACAGCGTAATCCGGGGGGAGCTCGCTGCTGGAAGCGGATGAATCTGTTACAGGAACCGATAGCGGAACCCGGAACTGCCCGGCCCCTGGATGGTTGGGGGAGGGGTGACGCCGAGGAGAGTTGGAAGGATGAGGTGGAGGAATACCGGCACGGCGGACTGGTGAGGTGGAGATGCCCGGGTTAATGGGATCGTCACCCGGGGAACTCCGGGTCACCCTACGCTTGGCCGGAAGAGAGTCCTTCAAGTGTGATGAGTTGGATAATTGTTGATTAAGTTTTTGCATGCTATCAAAGGAATAGGGTTCGGAGGACATAAAGGAGAAGGGAACCTTGGATACCACCCCTCTGGCCTTCCTCTTGGCCCCAACACTTGCTTCTTGTTCAGGGTCGCTTTGGTCGGACTCGGTGGCCTCCGGGTCCCCCTCGTCCTTGTCATCTTTGTCCTCCAGCCCTGAAAGTTTGGAATGTACAGTCGGAAAAAGGTGAGATATGTGAAAGAGGAATGGTATAAGTGGAATTGATCGAATACCCGGATAATACCTTCATCGTTATCAGCCGGCTCTTCATCTTCTTCCGGGTCTCCGGAAGAAGGGGAGGTCTCGACGTTCCAGAAGACGTTATCAGCCTGAGATAAAAGCATGAAAATGAGAATTGGTGGTGGTATCAAGTCAAAGTGCGAGGATAAATGCATAGGTATTGGACTTTACCGCTGGAGCCGGGTTATCCCGGGTAAATGGTGCTAACCCGGTGATGTTCTTCATCACCTCCAACTTTTCCGTCAAGAAACTCTTGATGGTCTTGTTGGTATCGCCGGCTGGGTAATTCTTAGAAGAATATCGGAGCACGTCTGTAACGTGCCCCGAGTAATCGCACATTAGCTTTGTGCGGGTGGAGTTGGGTTGGATTCGGAAGTCCACCCATGTCTTAACCAGGTTGAGCCCAAGAAGACCTTGGGCGGAAAGGACGGCTATGTTTGAGAGGAGCGGTTGGATGGCCTCCCTGTCCGACTCAGGGGCAAAGGCGTTGAAAGATTCGGAGATATCTAGAAGGCCCTCCGAGTAACCCGGCAGTTTCCTTTCGCCGGGTGGGGAGGTGTCCCGGCAGTAAAAGAAGGAAAGTTGCCAATGCTTAACGTGAGAATTCAGGTTAAGAGTCGGCATGGGGGAATTCTTACGGCGCTGGATGGAAACCCTGCCGCAAGCAAGAAGCACCCCGTCACCGCTTTCGCGACACGGTTTGCATTGGAAAAGTTCAATAAAAAGAGCCAGATTTGGCGGAATGCACAAATAAGACTCGCAAAGGACGATAAAATGGGTAATGTTCAACATAGAGTTAGGCCCTATGTCGAACACCCGGAGGCCATAGTGGCTCAAGACCTCGCGGAAAAAAGGATGACCCGGAGGGTGAAACCCTTGGGTCACATGTTCAATGAAGCAGATTACCTCATCGGCAGCAGGTGTAGGCCGGGTCTCATCACCCGGCACTCTCCAATGGATATCTTCCTGAGAGGGGAGGACCCCTAACTCGGCCAGCTCCTCTAGCTTGGCCTTGGTGACGGTGGATCGCGCCCAGTTGGCGGATATTGATTGGGTCATCCTTGTTTTGGCTTGCTGCTTCCCTTGCTTCTTGGGGGCCATGGGTTCAGTCTACAAAACACGAGACAAAAAGGTACAAGACATAAGACTCGGAAATCATGGGTTATCCGGATATGTGCAAGCAGTATCAAAAAGAGGCATGGGAACTATGAGTTGTCCGGGTATCACTGGATGGAGCGAGAGTTACAGATTATCCGAGTATCGAGTATTAATACAGAAACTATGGGGGACTTACGTATTGGCGAGCATTTGTGGAAGAAGGTTGATTGCCCATGTATCTACTGCAGGTAAAAGAACCGAAAGAAGTGGATTTTCCGGGTATCAATGACAGCGCGGAAAATTTGAGCAAAATGGATCTAGATTGGAAAATTTGTGAATGATTTCACGGAGAAATTCATGATTAAAAGCGGTAGGAGAGTGATGTGTGACCATCTATTAAGCTATTGGACGAGCTAACAAGTATCTATGCGACTTAATCCGGCACGGAGCAAGAAATGGCCGCGGTTGACCTAGATCCAATCTAGGTCAAAACAAAGAAATTGCGAGATTGCATCGAGGAGTAAGAGGCTTACCGGAGCGGACTGGAGCAGGGCGCGACGGCGGCCGATGGCACAATCCGAATGCCCCCTCGCGATTCCCGGCGGGCAAGTTGAGGGCGCGGCGGCGGAGCTTTGCGGCGGCGCGGGGCGAACGATGGATGAACACAGCCGGCGGCGGCTCTGCTCCGGTGGCGCGCTCGAGGTCTCCGTGGCGGTGATGAGCGAGCACGGGTGAGAGAGGACGCTGGCGCGGAGGAAGAAGAATGAGGAATGAACCGTTGGGGTTAGGTTATCCCCTAGATGCCTATTTATAAGGTACGGGTGGGTCAACCTAGACCAACGGGCGAGAATCGGAAATTTCGGGATAAGGGATACCCGTCCGGATTTTCTGAGATATGCTTTAAGTGCGGGACGAGATATCCGGAATGGATAGGAAACAAATCTTCTCCGCGATACCTGGATCGATTAACAAGTAAAGTAAGCCGGATCTTTGGCGTTTGCATCAGGGGCGTTGACCCGGAGAAGTAAACACTGGACTTGGAGAAAGCCGGGTTACTATATGGCCACCATGGAGTTAGGCCTAGCTGTTTATCAAAGCAATTTAACCCGGCCTCTACGAACTTGTGTGTTTGTTATTTTTGCAGGGAATAGCGTGCGCTTCAGGGAGGATCTCATGAAGCCCAAGCTATTCTGGGGACTACTGATGGAGGGATGATAACCCGGTAGGCCAATGCCAAGGAGTAACTCGGCCCAAGGGACGAGGCACAAGACCCGACTCAAGTTAAAGGAGTTTCTAGAAGGCCCAGGAACGTAGGCCTCGTAACCCGGATTGTGGGTTCCGATAAGGAAGTTTAGGGTTTGTAAGCAGTGTCCGGGTAGGATTCAGAG
Source organism: Alopecurus myosuroides (assembly GCA_028641055.1). Taxonomy (NCBI): domain Eukaryota; kingdom Viridiplantae; phylum Streptophyta; class Magnoliopsida; order Poales; family Poaceae; genus Alopecurus; species Alopecurus myosuroides. The sequence continues at coordinate 323,770,110 of CM054061.1, read as the reverse complement.
TGCGTCTTGGAGAGTAGGCCAGGGGGTCCGGATATTATATAAGCCGGCCCCCAGAGTTAGACCAAGAGAGATCCAAGAGTTCGAGCAATATCGCTAGGTATCGAGTATCCAGTGTAACACGAGAGTTGAGTTAATATATCTGGATCGGAGACTCGGCGACTTGATTGCCGGCTACCAGATCGCATATCATCATGTTTTCCCTTGAGCTAAACCCTCTCCCAAACACCAGAGTCGAATTGCCCCAAGATAAGTTACCCCCGGTAACGTCTGCCGTGATTATCCCACGACACTACTCATATTGAGATGCGGGTGCAGGTAGGCCCCGTAAGCCAATTATCTACTATTTAGCGGGCTGTGTGTATCCTCTAGAAGTCCGGGTGCGACACACTGTCCACCGGCCATTAGAATTTCTGGTAATTCCCCAAGTGAGAGGAACAATGACCATGGGGAAAAGGTCAGCAGCTAAGGTGTAATGTCCCAACGTGTAGGAACTCACGGAGGGTAGAAATAGCATTTGTGCATCTGCATGCATGTGTTTGCAAAACTCGAATAAAATTTTCGCAAAACTAAAACCCTGTAGTAATCGAGGTTGCACCGCATTCGTGACATAGAGAGTAGAGCCGATGAGGGAAGAAGGGAAATTTCGACATGACCTCTAGGTGAAAATTGAATTAAGGGATTCAATTTAAACTTTTTAAACAAAAGGTTGTTTGAATTTGGAATTTGAATTCAAATTGGTTGATATGGAAATTATAAACGTTAGTTATTAATTAATTTTCAAACATATAAGTAATGAAAACTCTTATTTAATTCTAGTTAAGTAAAGAATTAGAATAAGAAAAAAAGATTAAGCTTTATTGATTATATCACAATATTACAAAGTCATTACATTATTCCACAAAATAGAAAATTACAAGTAATTGTTACAAATGAATAATTATAAGTTTATTCCCTAAACTAATCCCTACAGACTATTCTAGTCTTCAAAGCTCATCCTCTGTACCTGCAAAACAAACAAGAAAGAAAAGAAAACAAAAGTTGGGGTGAGTGGGGATTAGTACCATCAGATAGGCAGTGAGATGCACCGCTAATCTCATCATTGGGTTAAGTAAATTGCATGCAGTATCTGTTCAAATCAGTAATAGGCCTCAGACCAACATCATTGGCTTTGTAAGTCAAGTTCCAGGAAATACAAGTGGCAGGTGAAAACAATGGTAAATGCCTGGATAATACCAACACATGTGCAGGCAAAAGATCTCATCCGCAGTAAGCAGGCACACAACACACACAGAGGTGCATGCCTCTGTGCTGTCATAGTTGTAGGGGTCAGATAAAAGAGATAGCAACCGTGGAAAGAAAGAGACCAAGATCACTTTCCCCTGGTCACTGCTCGAGCTGCGCAGCTCCAGCAAGAACAACCATCACACCATAATACACTACAAATCAATCCACTACTAGAAACCTGTGAGATTAGAGATCAAGTGAGATTTCAACAAGGCCAAGCCAGGAGAGGAGGAGCAGGCCTGGAGGAGAAGCCAGACCAGCAGGATCTCCACGAGGCCAAGCAAGAAGTAGAGGAGCAGGGCTGAGGAGAAGATAGTCCAGCAAGCAGACCACAAGCACTCAAACCATCTACAACAACAAGCCCAGGTTGTTAACTACACACACCATCTAGCAAGTAATTGCTAGATTATGCACATAAAGCAAGCTGGGGAATTTCCCTCAGTTAGGCATAGAAGTGCTATGCTAAAACACATCCTAGAGAATTAAATTGATCAAATAAAGTATATGTTCTTGTACAATTTGTGCCTCGGGCTTTGCATCACTGGCCACGGGCAAATCAAGTTACCAGCAACTGTTCTTATCAGATAATATGCTTAGGGACAACAAGATCAAGAAAGTATCAGGTTCTTATCAACTTAATTTGCTACTAGGAGCACAAACCATAAGCAAATAGGCCAAGAAAATGTTCCTAACCCATAAGCTTGCAGTAACTTGTTGTTGGGCACTAATCCACTGAATTAATACCTCACCACAACAAAGACACCACAAGTTGCATTGGGAACTAGTAAGTATGCAGAGGGGAAACAAATAAGGCATGTTCTAGGTGAACAGAGAGTAACCCAAAAAGGGCAGTGGCACATTCTCTGAACTAAAGTTCAGAGTAGCACACACAAGGTTGTGCCCTGTTATGAATATAGCACAAGAGGGCCTAAATCAACATAAGCACCAGGGAGTATCCCTGGTGAAATTTGACATTCACAGGAAGGATAATCATCTGGTTCCAGTAGGCCACAAGTATCAAATTCCACTAGATAGCATCCTCAAGAAAATCCACACACTAGGGAAAATTTACAAATTTCTAGCAAGTATAGCATCAAGGCATCCTCAACAAATAACTACTAGCATGTCTATCCATGAAAGCTCACTACACAAGCACTAGCAACCAAAGTACCAGTACCAAATGGCCACAAACAGAAATTCCTCATGGCATGAACACGGGCTCGATGGCCTGGTTCTAGAGCAAGGGCAGAAGAGAGGGAGAGGAAGCAGAGAGGAAGAGTGGAAGAGAGGAGAGGAAGGAGTGCTTACAGGTGACCACCGTCGTGGTGGCCACAGCCAGGCAGCGGAGACCACCGAAATCCGTCGGAGTAATTCACGGCGGCGGAGGCGTTCTTAGTAACACACCTCTACAGAGTGTAAAAGGATGTGGCATGTTACCCCATGTTCCGGGAAGGAGCTGCAAACACTACAGGAAAGGCAACTCCATGAAGTTCTAGTCCTGTGATGGTCTAGCGGGCATAGTTTTCCAAAGTAAAAGCAATATCTTGAAGAAACGTTTTCACTCAAAACCTGCATTAGTCTAGACTCTTTAGATTCGAGGACTATAGATAGTGCATCAACCACCCACCTTACTTAATGAACTTGTTGAGTAACGCTAGTTACTCATTCGTTTCCGTTTGACCCCCTGCTTAGGCTATGAGAACCTCGAAGAGGCATCATTCAACATCATTGGAGGCTAAGAAGACATCTACTACGAGGAGCCAGATCTATCCGGAGGAGTTGAAGGGGTGGATTACACCATCTAGTATGGAGCAAACACAAATGGGGCAGAGTCTGACTAGGTTTAGCCTGGTCTGAAACCAATACCTAAGCACGGTTGAATCGAGCAGCCTTGAACTTCTATATTGGGCTATTGAGTTCCCGTGTATGCACCTACTTTACATTTCAGTTGTTATTACGTCTTCAGGAATGAGGTGACCTCATCATGAGATCATTCTCTTGTCTGCACACTATGTTTTGTAATATATGTTTATATGACAATCAAGTCCCGCAATGTTTCTGCTGTACCACCCCGAGGGATGTAATATTTGCGGAACGGTGCTCTGTGAGTGTTATGTCAACGACTTACATACTACAACATGTAGTGGTATGCTAGGTCACCGCATAAGGCGGGTCTACCAATGGAAAGATACACATTACCTAACCGTAAGTACATACCAAGATCTGGGTTGTCTGTATGAACCATGTCTTTGATCGTACCTTAGGTCATTGTTGGTTGTACAAGGGAATTTTTCTACTTATCTTGCATGGATACGTGTCCGCTCGTGGTCTATTCCATCCATGAGGGAACGAGGCAAGCGAGATTGAAAGATGGACGTCGGCTGGCCGACGGCGTTGATGCAAATACAGCTGTGGCAACGACGTTCATGAGGACACGCTGCGCTGGATAGGCTATAGATTTGTTTTCCTTTCGATGGACGAGTCCGTTATATCGAAGGGGTGCGAGAAGACTTAGGGAGGGCATTGGTGGGTAATATTTTCTAACTTCATTGCAAATAGATTATTTCTTAAAATCCATAGGCTATCATTGGTTGAATAATTTAATTGATAGTTAGATGTTTCTGTTTTTTGTGGGATTTTCTAGACTATTTCTCTTTTTTTCTGGTAGCCCGTCATGTACTTTTAATATATAGAGATGTCAAACCCCCAAACTCCCTTGAAATGTTGTGTGTTATGAAGACACACAAACTGCTTTTTCTTTGATCAAATATTTCTGTCGTTGCCAGTTAATATTAGTATTTTGTCCTTGCTGCAATCAACATATCAAATCGATGAACACTCCCCTTTTGTTTGATTTACTAATATGAAATTATTATTGATGTTAGTTTTTCTTGTGCATTGTGTTTTTCAGAATTTGGATAATAAATTAGGTGATTAGGGATTGCATTGCTGACTAGAAAACTTGTATTTGTCTTTACTTACCTTTCTAGATTTATGGTCTATAAGTCTTGAAATCAATTTCAATCCATTCATACTTTTGTTTTCCATGGGATTGAAGAGGTGAAACGTGGGTCTCGAATTGGCACATACAAGAGCGTAGGGATTACGGGAGCTTGTTGCCATGAATAGGAATAGGAGAACTCTAGTGTTTTTTTAAGAGGAATGGGAGAACTCGAGTGTTTTTTTTAAGATGTGAAGAGAGAGATCTCAATACACAGTGTTGATATTGCCTGCCATTTAATGGATAACATCTATAATTATTGAACTGTAGTAATGTATTATGTTGGATGAAAGTTATGTGGAATTGCAGGCTTGTGTGAAAGTTCTTACATATTATGTGATTTTTTAGATAGAGAGTAGAATTGATTTATTGAGACGTGCGTGCATAACTACTACTAATATCAAACGAACGAGAAAAGTCAACATTACCCATGAAATATTTACAATTGTTTAATTTTCAACCTTCTCAAGTACATATGGGATTCATACATACATAGCAACATAAAAGGCGAGACTCAGAAAATTATGAAATTACATGCTTGCTGATGATAACCAACTGACTGTCTAAAATAACCTAAGACCCAGAGAGCAGCAACCTTTGTTGAAGCTAAATAAACTAGCACCACAAGCCCAAAAGTGCATGCAATCGAAGCCCTCAAACTTCTAGGGATCCAAGCTTGGCTTCGGCAGCGGAGGGGTGAATATCCTAGTGTAGCGTGGCTCGCCGTCCAAAGTCATGGAAGGAGGAACATCTTGTTCCATTGGTGAAGGTTCCATCATCATTGGGATCATCGTGATGTCGTTCCGCGGTAGAGGAGTTGCCACCATCGCAAGAGGTACCAATTGCCAAAGGTTCAACCTATCAAACAGGGTGGAACCGTACCCTTTGCCTCGGGTTGGGTTACGTGTATATATAGTGTGGAAAAGCCCCACACATGGCAATTACATGTTTGTATAGAGTTCGGGTAAAGTACTACTCTATACCGACTCGTATACATATTACATAGTTCAACACCCCCCCTTAATCTAAACCACGAGAGAGTTTTAGATTACGCTTAAAATCATCTAAGTCCCTAACACCTAGTACTTTAGTAAAATCGTCTGCAACTTGATCTTTAGTGGAGATGAACTTAATATCAAGAAGTTTGGCAGCAACACGCTCACAAACAAAGTGATAATCAATCTCGATATGTTTTGTCCTTGCATGGAACACTGGATTTGCAAAAAGATAGGTAGCACCAAGATTATCACACCAAAGACAAGGACGTTGCTGAAGTGATACACCCAATTCTTTAACCAAAGCTTCAACTCAAATCAACTCAGCTGTGTCATTTGCAGGTGCTTTATATTCAGCTTCAGTACTAGATCGCGAAACAGTAGCTTGTTTGCGAGCACTCCATGAAATCAGATTTGGACCAAAGAAAATAGCAAAACCTCCAGTGGAGCGTCTGTCATCCAGACATCCTGCGCAGTCTGCATCTGAAAAACCACTAAGAAGCGTGGAAGGAGATCTCTGAAAAGTAAGACCTATGTCAATTGTGCCTTTGACATAACGAAGAATACGCTTAACTGTTGTCCAATGACTGGTGGTGGGTGCATGAAGATACTGGCATACTTTGTTCACCGAGAAAGACAAATCAGGTCGTGTGAGTGTCAAATACTGTAATGCACCAACAATACTCCTGTAATTTGTGCTATCCTCGGAATCAAGAGCAGTGCCATCTGTCAATGATAACTTATCTGTAATGGACAAGGGAGTGGGACAAGTAGTGCAATGTTGCATTCCAACTTTCCTCAATAAATCAACAACATATTTCTCTTGTGTTAAGGTCATCCCATTAGAACATCTCTTAACCTCAATGCCCAAAAAGAAGTGTAAATCACCAAGATCTTTAAGCGCAAAATATGTACTTAGATTTTTAAGCAGAACTGACGTAGCTTGATCAGAAGAACTAGCCACAATAATATCATCAACATATATGAGAATAAACATGGTAATACCTGACTGTTTATAGAGAAATAGAGATGTGTCAGCCTTGGAGGGTATAAATCCGAGTTCTTGCAGTTTGAGCTCAACGGTGAATACCAAGCACGTGAAGCTTGTTTTAGACCATAGAGAGATTTATCCAATTTGCAAATATGATGCGGAAAGCGAGGATCCTCAAACCCAGGAGGTTGTTTCATATACACTTCCTCCTCCAGAACGCCATGAAGAAACGCGTTCTTTACGTCTAGCTGTCGTAGTTTCCAAACTTGAGACACAGATATAGCAATAACCAGTCTAACAGTATCAGCTTTGACCACAGGACTGAAGGTATCCTCATAATCAATACTGTACCTTTGTTTAAATCCTTTTGCAACCAGACGTGCCTTGTATCTTTCAGTTGTGCCATCAACATCTCTTTTAATACGATAGACCCACTTGCAATCAATCAAATTTTTGTTGACACTAGGTGGGACAAGATGCCAGGTTTTATTATCCATCAGAGCTTGATATTCTTCCTCCATTGCCTTCTTCCATTTGCCATCACCAAGTGCCTCCACAAGACCACTTGGTTCTCCTGTAGAAGTATACATGCAGTATCGAACAGTACTACCAGTCCACTTTTTACCATACGGAACAGTCCCATCAGTCCATTTTCTAGGATTTGTGATGCCTTTTTGTAACCGGGTGCGAGGAGGAGAAATATCAGGCACACGAGAATGCACAGGAGCATGTGTCACAGGGGATCCTGGACTGTCGTTGTCGGGATCAGAGGCAGAGGAGGAATCCTCCTCTTCGTCCGTGCCATCATGACGTGCATCAATGTTTTCCGCGTCTGCATGCGGGTGGACCCCACTCCTGTCGGCGGAAGAGCCAGCGACCGAGGCGAGAGAGGGCGAGCGCTCCCCGTGCGCGGAGTTGTCATCGCGTGGGCGGGGTCCACTGCTGTCGGCCACGCTGCGAGAGGGTGATGGCGTGGCAGCAGGTGACTGGGTCGGTGGGGTCGCGGGAGCCGAGGACGATCCGCTCCCAGGATCCGAGGCGGATCGGCTATCATCCGAACGTTCGGTAGCAAAGGAATATTCCTCATTTGACGTGCTGGACTGATTTTGCTCTATCTCATTGCTATCTTCACCATTTGAGCTCAAATTTTCAGTGGAACCTGCAAAATTTTGAGGAGAAGCTGCAGGAAACTCATGAGCACCTGTTAGATCATCAGTTACAGGAACAATATGCAAATTATCATCAACATGTACACCCTCATTTGAAGAGATTAAAGATTCCGGTAAAAGCAGAATTTCCGCACGGAGTTGGGCACCGGCATTGGGATGTAGGCTTTTAAAGGGAAATATGTTTTCATCAAAAACAACATCTCGTAATATATAGATGCGTCAAGTGGATACATCAAGACATTTAACTCCCTTATGACGAGGACTATAACCCAGAAAAACTCACTGTTTAGATCTAAAAGAGAGTTTACGTGTGTTGTATGGACGAAGATTAGGCCAACATGCACAGCCAAAAACACGAAGGGCATCATAATTTGGTGTGACTTGAAGGAGTTTGGCAACAGGAGACTCGAGTTTAAGGACTTTAGTAGGAAGCAAATTTATGAGAAACGTGGCAGTGAGAAATGCTTCATCCCAAAATTTCAAGGGCATGGAAGCATTGGCAAGAAGAGCAAGACCAACCTCAACAATGTGTCTATGCTTTCTCTCAGCCGAACCATTTTGTTGATGAGCATGTGGACATGAAACATGGTGTGTAATGCCAACCTTTTGAAAGAAGCCATGAAGTTTTTCATACTCACCACCCCAGTCAGTTTGCATGGTGATGATTTTGCGACCAAATTTTCGTTCAACAAGTTGCTGGAAATTAAGAAAAACTTGATACACTTCATGCCTATTTTTGAGCAAATAAATCCAAGTAAACTTGCTATAGTCATCAATAAAGCTTACATAATACTGGTGTTTGCCAACAGAGGCTCGGGCTGGGCCCCATACATCAGAATTTTTTTGCTCTAGAGGAACATTGGACACACTAGTTGAGGTAGGATAGGGTAATTGGTGACTCTTTGCTTGTTGACATGGATCACACACATATGGATTTATTTCTGGGGAACGCGGGAGATTATTCTTCCTAATGACTTGTTGAACGATAAATGAAGATGGATGCCCTAATCGACGATGCCAGGTGGATGAAGACGGCTTGATGGTGATGAAATCATGCTTGTGTGTCTTGGCAGCAGTGGGAATAAGTGGATACAAGCCGCCATGACAGGGACCTCTAAACAGAATTTCCTTAGTTTCCTGATCCTTGATCAAAAAGAAGAAATGGTGAAATTCAACAAATGCATTTTTATCTAGAGCAATTTTATGAGCAGATAGGAGATTTTTGGTGGCACTAGGAACATGTAGAATATTACGCAATTGTAGGGAGCTATGAGCGGTATGTAATGTTGAATGACCAATGCGCTGTATTGTCATACCTGCGCCACTAGCATTATGGACTTGATCATGGCCTCTGTAGTTGTCTCGAGTATGCAGTTTGTTCAATTCTCCAGTAATGTGATCAGTGGCTCCGGTGTCCATATACCAATTAGTGTCCACACCATATGCTCCCTTTGCATTGCCATTGCGAGTGTTGTCCTCATCATCATCCCTCCGATCCTCATAACGCCACCAACAGTCACTCGTAGGATGACCATATTTCTTGCAAATCTGACAGGTAATGTCCACAAACGGAGTAGGAGTGCGACCACGACCACGGCCCCCCTTGGGTGCACCACGTTCATCCCAAAAACGGCCACCACCATCACGACGGTAGCCTCCATCATCACGACGATCATCACGCCCACCATCACGACGATCATCACGCCTATAGTCATCTCGGCGGTACTGGCCACCGCCACCATAGTCATCACACCTGTCACGGTAGTACTGACCACCGCCGTTGTCATCACGTCTGTACTCATCACGGCGATACTACCCGCCATTGTCACGACGGTAGCCCCCTCCATCGCGATATCCTCCGCCATCACGATAGCCATTACCATCACGGTAGTTACCTCCATCACGACGGGGCTGCTGTTGCTGCTATCCACGGTCATCACGGCGATAGGAACCTCCACTAGAACGATTAACCGCATTGGCTGAAGACTGAAAAACCGTGCTGCTATGTCCCGATTCAGACAAGGCAGGCTGACGGTAGTCATAGGCTTGCAATTGTGCACACATGTCGGTCAAGGTGGTGCTTGGAACAACATTGATGGAGGCCACAAACGGGGTGTAGTCACCATCTAAACCCGCAAGTATGTATCCTTTCAACTCATTATCATCAACAATCTTTCCAGCAGCAGCAAGTTCAGACACAAAACTTTTCATCTTAGCAATGTACTGGGCCGCCGTCATAGCCATCTTCTTGGTGTTGCTAAGGGCACCACGCAGCATGTTGATGTGAGCACGGGATTGGGACGAAAACAGGCCATCCACAGCAGCCCATACCTCATGGGAGTGATCAAGACCAATAACTTGCGCAAGGAGATCCGGGTCGAGTCCCTTGACGAGGAAGCTCAACAGCGTTTGATCACGAGCAAGCCAGATGTCATAAGTGGGGTTGGGAACAACGATCTTCTTCTTCTCTTCATCTTCCTTCTCGATAGTCTTGGGCGGGGCGAGATCGGAACCATCCAGTAGTCCCATGACCTGGGCGCCGCGAACAGCCGGAAGGACTTGTGCCTTCCAGAACAGGGAGTTTTCTCGGGAGAGTTTTTCCGTCGGGGGTGAGCCGAGAGCAGACGCAAGGGCGGCAGCAGTCGATGATGACCCCATCAGCTCGGACGAAAACTAGGGTTTTTGAGGTTTGTTGGGTGTTGGGAGGGTTGGTTTTTTCGCTGCGGCAAGGGATCACCGCGGTTGTTGATCTTGGGTTTTGGTTGTATCTCGGGTTTCTGGTTTCTAGGGTTCTTCAGGGTCCTGCACCGGTGATCACCGGCGGGTGGATTGTCTGGGTTTTCTTCGGAGCTCTTGATCGGATCTAGACGCCGGATGCCGGCTCTGATACCATATCAAACAGGGTGGAATCGTACCCTTTGCCTCGGCCCGGGTTACGTGTATATATAGTGTGGAAAATCCCCACACGTGGCAATTACATGTTTCTATAGAGTTCGGGTAAAGTACTACTCTATACCGACTCGTATACATATTACATAGTTCAACACAACCATTTGAACGCCCTCGGCACAGGATGAGATGGAGGAAGCAGTGTCGTCACCGAATGGAGCTCTTTGAGGCACGCATGGATGGCCTTGAGTTTAGACTGAACACTCACTTGGACGAGACAACGAAGTCAGTAGGCAGGTCGTTGAAGCTGCTGAGGCGGCCGGCGAGGAAGTCGACGATGACTTGCTTGATCTCCTCTTCTCGTATCTGCCGCTAGACTCTAGACAACTCCACTGTCACCTTATCATTCATCTACATGAAGAAGTCTGTGCTGTCCAGCTTGTTGTTGTACCTCTCCAGGTCGAGACGGCTCTGTACTGCCGCACTACATCGGCGGGCCGATGCATGTGGGACAACCTGCGGGACGTCCACGAAATGCCCGTATATGCCCACATAATTATGTGGGATTATACGGGTAGCTCACATAATTTTCGCGGATGCTCGCGGTGTCCGCATGTCCCACATTTTTTTTTGAAGCTGACAAATCAAAACACAGAAAACCGGCTGATTTTGCTTTAGTACGGCGGAGTGAACGATTTAATTGCTCAAAACTAGTTAATGTTAACTAGAACAATACTTCCTCCGTTCAACAATAGATGACTTCTATTTGTCTAAATATAGATGTATGTAAAAGTCTACATACATACATATCCAGATAAGTGGAAGTCATCTATTGTTGAACGGAGGGAGTACATAGCAAGAGACATTGCTGTTGGGGGTATCACACATCACATGGCATCTCCGATCTCCCATTCACTTGGCATTGCTATGAGGAATTCAGACACACAGAGAGCATAATTAAAGCTTCATCGCAATGCTTTAGTAAGACAGATCTCCGATCTCCAGGCCGGCCACCCATCTGTCTTTTTTCTGCTGCCACTAGCGACCACCAAGCGTCACCTGCAACTCTCTCCTCTTCCTTTATCAAAAACTACCGGAAACTTTTTCTCTCTTCTGCTACAACCTGAACAACTTTTCTCCCAAATCTTAACTACTTCCGGCAACTAGAATGGATCCAGCTGCCACACATTTCAGCAAATGGGATATACTGCATAACGAAGAAGAATTCTGAAGGCAGAAACTCTAGTCGACTAAGCATCTTCAAGATCCAACATCAGAACAGGATTTCTTCGTCTTTGAACAATAGGACACCCGGGATTCGAATCGGGGATCATCTTGTGCTTTGTCTGTTCGGGAAACTGGGATCTTGGGGAGTCCTTTCCCACGACGACCTCGACGCCGTCGCCGGCCACCTTTCCTGTCCCCTCATCGCCGTCTTGATGGCCATCCGCTTCCAGTAAGCCAACATGGGAGGGAGAAAAGGGTTGACGGTTGGAGTGAACCGTGGGAGGAGAGGCTGTCATGGCGGTGCTCGCCGGCGGAACTCGGAGCGCCGGAGCTGGAGGAGAATCCACTGCCATGGCAGCGCCCGGCGGCCCCTCGCTCTTGATCTACGCTTTTTTTTTTGAACAAGGGAATGGCCCCGAAGGACCTAGAACTGCATTAACTTAGATGGCCAGCTTACACATAGGACCTGGTGAAACAAGCATTTTGCACCTAGGTCCTTAAAAAATACACCCAGAACCTTGGAAAGAACAAAGAAAACGCCATCGGGTCCCTGGATGCCATGGCCATCGACTGCTGACCTTCGGACGCCGGCAGAAGCTGCAACTCCGGGGACGAAACCACTTGGAGCACTGCTTCCGGTGAGCCCTGCGCCTAGGCCGTGGAAGATCCTCCAGCTAAGGAGGAAGAAGCTCGGATTTGTGAAGAAGCCGAGCGCGGAGTGGCCACTTTGGCCAGGAGTAGCTCCAGCGTGACGCCGCCGGTGCTTGGGACCTCCGCCTTGTGCAGCTCGCAAGGACAGTGGAAGAGCACCATCCTCACCTTCCCAAGACCGCAAGGCCTCGCAAACCCAGGCTCGACCTCGGAGCCGTGGATCCCAACGCCTGCGCTCAACAACGAGCTTATTGGGGGAGGAGGGAGCAGAAACCACACCATAGCCCGTCGTCTCCAACCTCTGGAGCACTCGGAACCGAGGTAGCAGCCTCAACCATCGGAGGAGGGCGCTCGAGACCCTCAGCGATGAACTCCGTGGCATATAGCCAAACACCATCGCGGAAGAACTACTAAAACTGAAGAAACAACAGAAGCAAAACCTAATACTAGACTGTACAGGCCGCGCTACACATCCTCGTCGTCGCCAGCCAGCCGAGCCGCCGGAGAAGAGCGAGGAGCGAGCCGGCGGATCTACATCGACTCTCAACGGGGGCAAAAGTCAAAGAAGGAGAGCGGTGGGGGGAGAGCGGTCGGGGTGTCTTCAATACGGGTTTCCGTGGGGCGCGTTTGGAGCTGCCCTTGCTCTTGATCTACGCTTGGAAGTGGGCTTGATGTGGGAAGAGGTGGGCAGTCCCACATATCCCACAAAAATTGGGCTCTTACCCGTGGATGTCCACGAGCAAAATTAAGTAGGCTTGGGTAGTCCCACCTGCATCCTAAGCCACAGGCGAAGGCCAAACCACCAGCTCGGCCTCGCCGGGACAGTACGTCACGTGGCAAGGTGGAACGTCGTAAAGGTGGAACGTCGTAGAGGACTGCGAGCTGGTGGTCTTATTCAGCAGAATGGGGAGGCACCTATTCAACATCTTGTTGCGCTTCCTGGTGTCCAGGATCCGCTGGATCTTCGCCCTCCCCATCTTCCTCCTTTTACGAGCCATTGCTTCTTCGGTTTGGTGTGTGGGAACTGAGTAGAAGGAGGGTAGAAGAGCGCCCATTTTATAGCACAGAATTATTTGGATGCTCATAATTGCTATTTACTAATATTATTTTGAAATATCAAAATAGATATGCTCCAGATTACAAGAAATATTTTTAGAAGAAGGGCATTAATTTTCAGATAGCTCGTTTATCCAATGTGTATAATTGCAAGATATATCCTTCGCTTGTGTCATTTTTGTAATCCAAAATAAAATAATGCTTGCAAAATCACAAAAATTCGCCAAAAAGATATGTTCACATATCTTTATATCAGACATATTCGTCAATGTGTATTAATTCATTCATATTTTATATCTATTAGAATGAGAAATTCATGGCATCATCGACGCATCCAATTACGCAGAAAACATACAGATGTTGCCAGGAGCAGGTCTACTTGTTGCCAAATGGTCCCCTCCCTCCTGGATACGACGAAGAACACATATCACTGAAAATGGAACTATCGTTTTGATGTTTCCGTAGACGGTAGTGTCTAGAATGCGCATCATGTCAACAACTTGCCCCATGTTGCCGCGTGTACTACTCTCATCCGGCAACGGTGGAACCAGAGGCCAAAACAAACGACAAGGCCGTAGGCCGACCCAAGAGGATTACTAGAGCACCTAGCCGGCTTTCATGCCAAGCATGGGCCCGTTAATCCTTGTAAGAGAGAGGGGCTTACTTAAGCAAGTGTTACCGTTACAGATTGGTTTACTTGGATCATTGAATTAGACACGGCCAACACTGGTTTTTTTTAGAGCAACCACATATTCCATCAATAGAAAATCAAGTTATAATAACCAACACATGTATAAACTAAAAGACAAACCGGGATAAAATGATTATGCTGAATTTACAGATAAAACCCTAAAAGATCGAGAAATACAAAACGACCCCTAACGTTTACTACAACCACCGTGGAGAGCGGCAGCCGTTCAATTCCAGCGCCGCCGAGACGAACGCCGGAAGAAACGCCGAGGCTCCACCCTTGCAAGATCCGAGAAAGCACCATCGCCAACGAGGCTTTGCGAGTCGATGAACAGGTCTGATGCACACAACAAGGCACATGTCGCTGTGGCACATCGACCGGGGGACGTCCCTGTATTGTCTTGGACCAAGATATGTCGCCTCCTATCGACGAAGTCAGAGAGGAACGGCAGATCCACCACCTCCGGACCAGCATCCTCGCTACAGAAGAACCACCTCGCCCTGGCCGCCAGCGCCGTCGCGAATAACCACGAACGCCAGCAACACACCAAGAAACTAATCTCGCCAGATCTAAAGAACGACGAGAAGACCAAGCTGTCGATCCAAACGGCCAAGCAGCACACGTTTCCATCAACTCCAAGACGCCGCCGTGAAGATCGCAGGCAGATTTATTTGCCCGGGCGCCGCTCCCACCACCCCAACAGCGCCCCAAGAAAAGACTAGACAAACCCTAACTATAGGCCGGCGTCGAAGCGCCGTGGTCCCAACCTCCCACGGCCATCACTGTTGGTGGTACTAGGAGCATTATTGGGGACTCACTTCTGTTATGCTATTATAGGTTTTGCCGGAAGTAGTACTCCTAGTTGAGTTCTAGTTATCCACGTGGTCACACATTTTTTGCTTACGCGTTGTCCTTGGAAATCACTAGAAAAAGGGAACTCATCCGGAAGTTCACCCTCGCACGTTGTGCTAGCGACAAGTGTCGCGTTTTCTCTTCTCGTGCACTCTCCACGTGCCAAGTGTCGCCTTCTCCTTCCTCGTACCCCACCCCCACGAGTGCTTGCATGCGTGATAAGTGACAGCACGAGAGAGTTTTGGTGTGATTTTTCTCTTCCCAGTGACGGTGGACGGATGGACAGACATTTATTTCGGTATTCGTTTTTTCAAAATAAAATATCTCGAGAACCGTATTTCGGAATTATGAACCGTTTTTATATTTGAGATTCTCGCGTCGAGATCTTCAAAATTAGATCCCATGATGATAGGTTTCAAGAAACTTTTTTTTGTACACTCAGAATCAACACAGATGTACGCCCAGTTACACACAGATGTACGCCCAGGTGCAGTGACCGAAGCACGTCCCAAGTGCAGTGCCGACGTACACCCACGTGCACCACGAGTGTGCGCCAGTAACCAAAGTACGTCCCAAGTGCAGTGCTGACGTACACCCACGTGCACCACGGGTGTGCGCCCAGACGGTTGTACATCCAGGTGCAGGGCCGACGTACACCCAGGTGGATGTACTTTCTGTACTTTCAGAAACAACGTGTGTATCTTTACTATTAATTGGGACTTCAACGTAGGTTGGTACGTCAAAGGCAGACCATCGTCTGTTCGCTCGCTCCCTTCCTCGATCGAGTGTTCACATGCCTCGGCCCATTTACCTAATGACCCAGCCCACGAAAACTATCTCACAGGTTCAATCTATACCTTTGTCCATGAGTACGACCTGCACCTGCTACCTTCATGGATCCGCCGCCTCTATCCCGCCCACAACAACGATTCAGATTATGTCACTTCCGACCTCTCCTTCACATGAATCACGGCTTCCATGTCGCCCTCAATCCGGTGCCTCCTTCGCTCCAGTCAAGCCTCACAACCGTCGATTGGAGTCCATGCTCATTGCGTTGAAGAAGGGAACTGGCCGGGTGTTGAAGAGCGGGATTGGCTGGGTGTTTGGCCGCTAGATCTCGCGCCCACTGGATGGATCAAGTGGACGTGCATGCATGTCTGGCTGATGGCTGCATCGCTGCCATCGACAACGTAACATGTCATCTAGCTGGTTAGGTTTTCACCATGAATCCAACTAGGTCAGAAGAAGGTTTTCACCATATAAAGCGCTCAGATCTAGAGGTTAATGGCATCATCGAGCAATATCTGAAAAACGGCATGGAGATTAGAAATTCAATATGAATCCATCTATGTATTACACATATGCATATCCAAACTTCTAATTATATTTATGCCGGTTATCATACTTATTATATCTGATATTGTTTGTTCTTCAATTAATTCTCGCAGGATTATCTCTTTTCCTTCAAGACGAGAAATGCTACAATTTAAATCCATGGATTTTGAAGATGGGTGAATGTCAGGTGTTGGTATTCGGTATTTGCTTCCCCTTATATTTTTAGTCTTTATGACAAGTAGAATAGTCCTACTTTTTGCAAATTAAAAAAACAGACACGATACACATAGGGGAATTTTCTTTCTGTCTTGATTATTTGCATTGTATTCAGCGCTCTCGATTATAGTGGCCATAGTATTTGGTCTGTCTACCGTAACTTTCATGATGTCAACCATACTCTATACATGTTTCATTCTTAGCTATGTGGCCTATACCTTCTTCATTTGTTAATTTATTTCGTTTTAAATAATGTGGATTGGCTGAAAGCATGTCTTTGTATGGAAATGATTTGCTGCCACTCGTCTCTTATAGTTAGCTATGGTACTGATTTCTTAGTGGGAGGTTGTTAATGGTTCAGGTTCCACGAATATGAAATTCTAACGGGTATTGGCGATATTTCAATTGTGGCTGGAACTTCCCTGATAACATGTGTATTGCCGCTGCTTAGAGAGGAGGTGCAACAGAAGATTGACATGGACGCCAGTGGAGACCGATGTGAGAACAATATCTCGGTTAATCAAGATGCAGCTATAAATACAGATATATCGAGAAGAGGGACTAGAGAATCCGGGTAGAAAAAGGTAAACCACAATATCTTATAGTTGTGAACTGAAAATGAATTTAGTTGTTTGTGATGCTTACCCTCTTATGAAAAGAAAAACTCCCGTGGTCTGCCGCGTCGCTCGCTCGATCCTCAGCGATCATCTCCCGCAAGATTGTGCTATAACATGTGTGTTCCCAATGCAAGGAGAGGAAGCACCATAAGTTTTGGCGTTTTTCCGAACACCATCTGTGCCAGACCATCTGAACTTACATCGCCTGCATTGTTCCAGTGCCTATTGGCCTCTTGCGTCCACTGTCACCAACAAAGCAATGGACATGCATCATCAATCAGCTGTTAAGATGGTGAAGAGCCAGAAGCAGTGCGGAAGTTTCAGCGAGGAATCATTGATTACGTGTACTTATTGTCTGTAAATCACTGTCACTCACCAGCATCTCCCCTGTAGGTGAATTCTCCCTTAGTTAAATGGAAGAAACGAAGGATGCAGGCAACTAGAAAAAGAAGAACCTGCCCAAGGCACACTAAGTGGAGATTTGGTCTCTATGTGACTTAGTAAATGTCAGTACCTTTTGCTTTTGAAACTAATTAGAAAACCTCATCCGGGAAAAACTCGATGTAATGTATAACTAGCAGCATTGATTATATTATTCATCCATCCACCGCAATAGCAAGTTCGATATAGTAGTGTTGTAGATATTCATCATTTTATAAGATGTAGGATAAAAAAAATTGATATTTGTAGTTCGCTAATTAATTTTGAAGTTGGACAATGCTTGTTTATCTTTCCTATGACTTATTTTGCCATTAACGAAAGGATCGGAGGAGTTGAATTTTGTTGTGAGGAAGGGGATGACGGGTGTTGAATTAGTGGTTTCTGTTTCTCGTGGAACTATGTTGTTCTATTAAATATTGTTACACCATAAATTCAAAATTTTAGCACATGTGTGGTGATCGGCTGTAATCACTTTAATTCGATCTGGGGCCAAGCCTGACCATTTACTGTTACAAGCTATAATTTTTTGTTATATCTTAAATGAAGAGTAATTTTTTAACAAAAGCGTGGTCACACTACTATATATGTCATCGTATATATGGTCGGGGCTGAAAATGAAGCGTGTGATTTTTTTACAAGAGCGTGATACCCTAATTTGTTCCCTTTTGTTCCCTGTGCATTGATCTACAATCAGCTGGAGTGGATGGATCTGGATTCTCGAGAGGACATTTTGACAAGTTTACAAAGATCTTAGAATTACAAGGTACATATACGCTATGTAAAAAATATGTATTTACAAAATTTCTCTAATTTTGTTTCACGTAACCCAGTAGCACATACATTACGTGAATGTTGCGAACAAGGAGCAGTTATCCTTATTGAGAGCATCGTGTCCAGATTTATTTCTTTGGTAGCCAAAGATGACAATGAGTAGAAAGTTATGGGAGGGTGATTGTGTTGCACCAATGGTTAGAAGGGTGATTGTACCCGCAGCCCACCAGAGTTCAAACCTTGACACCTGTATGTTGTATTTAGGCGGAATATTTTTTCAGTGGGAGTCGACGTTCCCGTCGACAGCGAGGCGTCTGTGGTGATTTCGTCAATCTCAAGACCCACCGGCTCAGTCTTTCGCAGGTACTCATAGGGGTAGTGTGTGTGCGCGTTTATAGGGATGAGTGTATGCGCGTGTATATGAGCGCTTGTATTGTATTTATCAAAAAAAGATCTGTTGGCTGCAACCCAGATAAGTTGTCCAAATTCTTGTGAATAAGTGCAACTTATTTGCACAATTTAGCAAAAGGGCACCTTTATTACATATGTACACTGTGCGTTCCCATGAATGCAGTTTTGCCGCATATGTTAGCACACTGTATGTAATTATTGTAACAAAAAAAATGAGATAGCTAGAGGAAGGGAGATGAGCACCGAAGTTGCAGAGAGAGGAGGAATGGGGAAATGAAGTGATCTGGAAAATATTTGAGCACTAAATTAGAATTTTTTTTTTACGCACTACGGGAGAGCCAATAGACGCCGACGGCCGTCCAATACGCCGACGGCCAACTATCGGCCCCCTCGGCGTAGGGTGGCCGGTAGGATCGGCCCTCCGCCTGCCCGTCGGCGTCTCCTCCCCCTCGGCGTCTGGAGGCTACCCCGAGGGGGCACCGTCGGCGTATCTATCCCCCTCGGCGTAGGGATGCCCCGTTACGCCCTTTGAACGCGCCGTTACGTGATAGGCTACGCCGACGGCACCCCCTCGGCGTAGGTAAATGATTTTTTTTTTCCCGCGTTAGACCGTACCGTGTGAGCGCGTGTGAGGTTTTAAAAAAAAAAAACTAACCCTACGCCGAGGGGGTGCCGTCGGCGTAGGTGGAGGAAATTTTTTTTCTTCCCGTTCGATCGTAACTAACCCTACGCCGAGGGGGTGCCGTCGGCGTAGGTATTGTTTTTTTTTTCTTTGCTCGATCGCGATGCGCAGGCCGTTTGCGTGTGTGTTTAAAAAAAGATCTTTATTTTGCCAAACTCTTGGTATATCTATGTTGAAATAGTTACTTGTGTACCTAAAAATGATTTTTGCCAAAAATCATGAGCAAACTATGAGGTACCTATAGTTCAAATTTGACCAGTTTCCAGCGGAATCGGCAGAAACTTCTGTTCTTCAAAAGAGGTGGATGGAAACCTTTTCATATGAAACAAATTGGTTATTTGTGCATATAACATGGTCTAGAATTTTCAAAAATTATAGCTCTCAAGTTTTGCAACATATTTGCGGTAGGTCCTTCACAAAAAAACCCATTTTTTACACTCCGGACATGGAAAATGGTTTTTTTCTTCGATGAAAAGGAAAACTTCCTCCGTCAACATTGTTCGTGCTTCCAAGATGCATGTTTGTGTGTAATATGGGAACATTTGAAAAAACTATGCCATGGATATGACCATAACACTCGTCATTTGGCCCGAAACCCAGGAATGTTCGTAGGAGATAGCTGATTTTTGTGAACACATTTTCAACACAACTGTCGTATTCCAAGTTTATTATTTTTGGTGTATACTAGTACCTATATAATGACACCACGCGAAGGTCTCGCATCATTTTGATTTTTTTTGAATTTTTTGGAATTTTCTAACCCCGTTTGAGGAAAAAGTCAAGGCGGCGGGCATGACCGTTCGTAGCTAGGGGTTGAATATTGAGAAACTCTTGGTATATCTATGTTGAAATAGTTACTTGTGTACCTAAAAATGATTTTTGCCAAAAATCATGAGCAAACTATGAGGTACCTATAGTTCAAATTTGACCAGTTTCCAGCGGAATCGGCAGAAACTTCTGTTCTTCAAAAGAGGTGGATGGAAACCTTTTCATATGAAACAAATTGGTTATTTGTGCATATAACATGGTCTAGAATTTTCAAAAATTATAGCTCTCAAGTTTTGCAACATATTTGCGGTAGGTCCTTCACAAAAAAACCCATTTTTTACACTCCGGACATGGAAAATGGTTTTTTTCTTCGATGAAAAGGAAAACTTCCTCCGTCAACATTGTTCGTGCTTCCAAGATGCATGTTTGTGTGTAATATGGGAACATTTGAAAAAACTATGCCATGGATATGACCATAACACTCGTCATTTGGCCCGAAACCCAGGAATGTTCGTAGGAGATAGCTGATTTTTGTGAACACATTTTCAACACAACTGTCGTATTCCAAGTTTATTATTTTTGGTGTATACTAGTACCTATATAATGACACCACGCGAAGGTCTCGCATCATTTTGATTTTTTTTGAATTTTTTGGAATTTTCTAACCCCGTTTGAGGAAAAAGTCAAGGCGGCGGGCATGACCGTTCGTAGCTAGGGGTTGAATATTGAGAAACTCTTGGTATATCTATGTTGAAATAGTTACTTGTGTACCTAAAAATGATTTTTGCCAAAAATCATGAGCAAACTATGAGGTACCTATAGTTCAAATTTGACCAGTTTCCAGCGGAATCGGCAGAAACTTCTGTTCTTCAAAAGAGGTGGATGGAAACCTTTTCATATGAAACAAATTGGTTATTTGTGCATATAACATGGTCTAGAATTTTCAAAAATTATAGCTCTGAAGTTTTGCAACATATTTGCGGTAGGTCCTTCACAAAAAAACCCATTTTTTACACTCCGGACATGGAAAATGGTTTTTTTCTTCAATGAAAAGGAAAACTTCCTCCGTCAACATTGTTCGTGCTTCCAAGATGCATGTTTGTGTCTAATATGGGAACATTTGAAAAAACTATGCCATGGATATGACCATAACACTCGTCATTTGGCCCGAAACCCAGGAATGTTCGTAGGAGATAGCTAATTTTTGTGAACACATTTTCAACACAACTGTCGTATTCCAAGTTTATTATTTTTGGTGTATACTAGTACCTATATAATGACACCACGCGAAGGTCTCGCATCATTTTGATTTTTTTTGAATTTTTTGGAATTTTCTAACCCCGTTTGAGGAAAAAGTCAAGGCGGCGGGCATGACCGTTCGTAGCTAGGGGTTGAATATTGAGAAACTCTTGTTGTATCTATGTTGAAATAGGTACTTGTGTACCTAAAAATGATTTTTGCCAAAAATCATGAGCAAACGATGAGGTACCTATAGTTCAAATTTGACCAGTTTCCAGCGGAATCGGCAGAAACTTCTATTCTTCAAAAGAGGTGGATGGAAACCTTTTCATATGAAACAAATTGGTTATTTATGCATATAAAATGGTCTAGTATTTTCAAAATTTATAGCTCTCAAGTTTTGCAACATATTTGTGGTAGGTCCTTCACAAAAAAACCTATTTTTTACACTCCGGACATGGAAAATGGTTTTTTTCTTCAATGAAAAGGAAAAAAAATATTATATATGATGGAAAATATTATATGGACGTCATATTTGAATTTCTCTCATTTTTCTAATCGATATAGACATATTATTTGTCAAATTTCGATTTACGGATTTATAGATATGAATTTTTCAATATTAAATAGAAAAGACAAAAATGTTAATTATTATTTAAATTAAAGATTATTTGAATTCAAATTTATTATTAGTTATTATTTTTTACTTAAATAATTGTTTGAATTCATAAAATAAAATAGTGTGACATTGATGGTCCAAGTGTTAAGGTTAACAGGATAGATTGGATAATATTGACAACAACACATCCGTTGTTTCTAGGTATCTCACAAGGAAGGAACTACGAAGTTAAGCGTGCTGGGGCTGGAGCAATCTCAGGATGGGTGACCGATCGGGAAGTGTTAGTAGAAACGAGTAATTTAGATTAAAAATAAAAATAGTTAAAGATAAATATAAATGTGACTATAGTGTGATTAAGTGGTTAAATAAGTAAAATAAAAAAAACTCAGAAAAAATCCAAAAAAAAAAATTCAAAAAAAAAATTCAAAAAAAAAATCAAAAAAATTTGAAATATTGTACCCCTACGCCGAGGGGGGGCCGTCGGCGTATCCACCCCTACGCCGAGGGGATGCCGTCGGCGTCTCCCTTGGGCCAGGCCCGCAGGGACATCCACGTGGCCTCCAATACGCCGAGGGGGGTCTAGTTTGGCCGTCGGCGTATGTACTCCGTTGAACGGACTCCGTTCTGACAGCTGGTGGGTCCCACGACACGTATACGCCGACGGGATCCTCTACGCCGACGGGCAAGACACGTACGCCGACGGACGTGTACGCCGACGGGGCTACGCCGAGGGGGGCCGTCGGCGTACCCCTACGCCGAGGGGGATTGAGCCTACCCCGAGGGCCGCCGGCCGTCGGCGTAGCGCCTGATTCCCGTAGTGACGCAATATAATGTGTCTGCAAATTTTCTTGTTGATTAGAATTTGTGAATTTACTAGGTATGGGTGAACTTTTCTAATACTTGAGCGATAAAAAAAATACAATTTTCTTATACTTGCTTATATTAATTGTTACTTCAAGTAGGAATCTGCAAAAATTCAAAGGCGGCACGAGATAGAAGTGTTGAATTAGATCAATAGCATGTAATGTAGTTTGAGTAACCCAATTTTATTGTAATCTCCCTCGGAAATTTTTATTGGCTCGATAGTGAATGACGTTTAAATGTGTGATAATAAAGAAACTTGAGTGTCCGTAGCAACGCACGGACATTCAACTAGTACTTTCAGTATCAATGTGGATGTACTTTCAGGTACACTGTGTGTACTCTTAGTATCAACTTTTATATACTTTCAGATACAACATGTGTGTACTTTTTTAGATGAAGAGTCGTAAGTGCTTTCTTCGAGGCGAAGCCGAGTGGTAGCACGCACTACGACCAATGCACTCTTCGACCACTGCGCACAACGACATATCTTTATAAATGGTTATCGAGGTGAACCCGAGCCGTAAAAAAATATCGAGGCGAATCCGAGCAGTTTTTCTCTGAAAGTACTATCGCTACTACTTTATACATTTTATACGTCGTTTTTGCTCCGAAAGTATGGGGAGTACCATGTACGTGGAAGACCATACTGCTACTAGCGTGCAAGGCAAAGGGAAGGAAAAAAAATCTGGTACAGTACATATGCGTTGATGCCATGCTACGACCAATTCCAGAGCAAAAACGTGTACTCCGAGCAAGGCAGCAGGTCGCTCTTGACATGCCACGCGTCAGCTGCGCGTTCGACGGAACTTCCCTTTCGAAAGGGAAGTCTTTCGCTAGTGGCATCCATTGTCCTTGTCTTAAAACAATGTAGACTCTTGGTCAGTGCTAGTGAGCTTTTGCCCGGTGGTGGGTGATTGAGGATAATCATTGGCGAAGGTTTCCTGTTAGTGTCCTACTTCACTTTTCTCTATTTCCGTTCTCCTGTAATTTTTGTTGTTACCAAACTTTCTATTAGCGTCCGGAAAGGATTTGGAAAATGCGGGGGAGTAGAATCGTCCATAAAGAGCAACGGTGGGGCATGTGATCTCATGTGGTCTCTGCGGTGATGGGAGTTGATTGTGTGAGTTATGCTGAAATCTCCGGTCTCTCTCGAGTCTCCAATAAAACAAATGATTCCAGCGTCCCTATTGGGCCAACCTTTGTCCTACTTTAAGAAGCGAGCAAGTCGGAATTTTGATCCAACCCAGCCAGCAGAACATGACAGTTTTGCATCGTCCGAGGTCCAACCCTGTGTGGGCTGCTTGCTTGCGAGCAACTTAGGTAAAACCTGTCAAAACTCTTCAGCCGAACAAGGCCTGATTTTTTTTGAACAAGGGATGGCCCAAAGGTCCTAGCTGCATATATCTGATCGGTGGGGGTACGAAGTACAGAGGACAAACAAAAAACAAAAAACTACATAGTAGTCCTCAAATTTTACAAGGAACACCCTCGAAAGCGCCGAAAAAACGCGATCGTGTCCTTGGACTCCACCACTGGAACCTGGAGTCGAACGCCAGCCATCCCGAGTACCACCAGGGACAAAACCACTTGGGGCAGACGGGATGTGGGACGCTGGCTCGAATCCACTACAAGGCCTCCCAGCTGGAGGTTGAAGGAGCGCCATCAAGGGCGCAAGGAGAGGCTGCCTCTTCAACCATGGATCACGGTGGAAAAACTGGGCCGTCGTGTGATGACCTCCGGGTTGCATCGGACTTCCTCGCAGGCACCTGAACACAAGAGCAGAGGTGACGACCACCCCCATCTGTTGGCTCCATGTCAACGAGGAAGAAGAAGAGGTCCACGACCTCCATCCGCACCCAGGTAAACATCGAGCCCCAGACGCAAAGGCCAACCTTTGAGCTTATTGAAATGGGAGGCCGCAGCTCCCTCACCCTGTGCGCACGACTCCAACCACCGGAGCACCACCGAGAGAAGGGCAACCACAAGCGACCAGTGGACGTAGCTCGGTTGCGCCGACCAACGAGTCCCCCTCGGCATAACGCCAGACTCCACGAAGGAAAACCTCAGACAACTACTACTAGAACGTACTACTACTCTATACAAAGCGGGGCGATACCCCAGCCCGTCTCGACACCAACCAGCGCAATCGTCGGCAGCGGGAGAGGACGGAAACAAAAGCAGAGGAGAGGGACTTCAGTCCTATCCGTGTCCATCCCAGCCAAACAAGGCCTGAGTTTCTTTTCAAGTGTAAGAGACTCGAGTAGTTTAGGGATTCTGTTATAATTTAGAACAACCTTTCTATTGATTTTTTTAGGAACTTTGCTGGAGATGCTTACAGGCAAATCTGCACCGGATATGCAATCAAACGAACTCTAAGGGTATGTTCGGTTGCAGAACTAAGTGGACTGGAATGGAATGGTTCCGCGTCTGGAGCCCGTTCCTGCGTTCGGTTGGAGAAAGGAACGAAACGAGGTGGTTCCTCAAAAAGGAATATTCGCATTATATGCGGAACGCACTCGTCCGGCCAAATCGGCCAGACCGAGTGGAACGGCTTGCTAACCAAAAAAAGTAATCGCACCTAATTTCTCCTCTCTCTCTCGTCGCTAACATCTCCCCTCTCCCCTCGACCAGCGGCGGCTGGCCAGCCCGAAAAGCGGCGGCGCCAGCCAGACCAGGACTCTGACTCTCCTCTCTCTCCTGGCCAGCAGCGGTCAGCCAGCCAGCCCAGCGCGGCGATGGCCAGCCAGGGCGAAGCAAACCATGACCCTGCCCGGAGCAAGGCGCGACTCAGACCGCTAATTGCCCTAATTAAGTTTAGGCCTAATTAAGTCAACGGGTTTTGAGATAAAAACTTATCTCTAATTAATTTAGGTCCTAATAAATTGGATGTTTAACAAATATTGGCGTTCTATTCCACTTTTCAATTCTCCAACCGAACATAAAATAAAACCATTCCATTACAATTTTTTTTTTTGTTCTAACCGAACACGAGCATGGAAACCCTTCCAAATGAAATGTAACCATTCCGTTCCATTCCGCCTACCTCTACAACCGAACACACCCTAAAACCCTAGGCAAAAGCGCCGCCCCTAAGCACAACGGCAGATTCGTCCCGCTGCCGCCAGACACCACGCTCTTCCCCTTCCCACTCCTCCTGCGCCCACCTTTCCCCGAAACTCACAGATGCTCTCCGCCGCCTTCGCTGCTTACCCCGCCACCGCCGCCGCCTTGCAGCGGCATTCGGTCCGCCCGCGCCCGCAGTTCTGCGCTCCAATAGGCACGGCGGCGCCAATGCGGCGGTCGCCAGCAGCGATGCTTTCGGTGACGAACGCCGTCTCCAGCCAGAGGGTCGTGAGCGCCGTCGCGGCGCCTCCCAAGCTCTCTTTCCCGATACTGGTACGTTTGCTTGGGTAGGTTCATTGGTGCTTGTGGATTTAGGATTTAAACCGTATTCATTAGTAGTGTCTAATCTAATGTAGAATCTAGATTTATCGTGCATTCGAAATTTTGAATATCTCGGATTGGGAGGTTGAAACCGGAGGCGAACAAGTGATGGTTGGTCAAACTGATGATTGATGGGGAATTGGGGATCGTGGTGCAATAGCTCAGCTTTTCCTTTTCTGCTTCGGTTTAATCAGTATGTATTGGTGCTTATGTTTTTTTTTTCTGTTCGGGCATCCAAGCTTAGTACATTACTACTCCCTCCGGTTGGAAAAGATTGACGCGGACAGAAAATTAATATATCACAAATGTGGTATACAACCCGTGACAACTAATTCAGATCAGAGGTAGTACTTGTTTTTAGTGAAGCCGTGAAATAAACAATAAATAGATTGGTTGCTATTTGGGTTTGGAGATACGCGAACATGACTAAATGAGCCTGCCAGCGATACACGAACCTGACTAATGTTGGCAATGAGCTGGCACGGACTATATCTTAACTGTTCAGTTTATTTATTCCTGTAGAGAGCGACATTGCAAACACTTTTTGTGCTTTGTTCTTATAAAATTACACTTGCATTTTTGATTGATCGATATTTATGCTGGAGTTGCAATTGTTTACGAATGCGAAATGGCCATTCACGTTGTTGTTGATTTAGCAAATTTACCTGAGATCATCTAGGTGTTGTCGGTATTCTGTTGGTACACCATGATGACAACACTGAGTTGACATCTATACTCAGTTAGTGGTACAGTTAATGAAATCAGAAGGGACCAGTGTTTCAGCTGCAAAAAATAAATCTACAGTCACATCTCTACGTACGTATTGATTTGAGCTAGTGAAACTATGTTCTTTCTTCCAAGTATTTGTGGAACCTATTGAAAGGCAAGTTTGATCAAGCTGGTCAGCCCCTTACCTCTGAAATAATACCTTCGAAACAAGAGTGTGAAGAATTATCTATACACGAAACACAGATTTAGGAGCTAACCAGTTCAGTGAAACTTTCTGTGGTGTATACTTTATACAAATAACATCCTGTTAAACTATTTTCATTGTATAGTGTTATATAAAGATAACGAGTGAAACCACAAAAGGAAGCTTTACCTTGTGGTTTAAGCTACAATGTCTAGTTGATGTCATTACAGATCTTATGGTTGTTATTTTAACTTTTGTTGTTGTTTTCATATTCGTTATCTTAAATTATTTTCCTTGGCGACAATCTTGTATAGTGACTTCATGTTCTGCCATTACTCTAATTTATCAGTTCATGTCCAATGCAAACATTGCCTTAATAAATGAATTTGAAGTTAAACCTAAAATTAGTAGTTACTTCCAGTATTTCTGTACTCAGTTGAATTGCACTTGACTCAGTGCACCTATATTTATATTTTTAGGTGAATAGTTGCACCGGCAAAATGGGGAAGTCTGTTGCTGAAGCAGCTGTGTCTGCTGGTCTTCAGTTAATTCCCGTGTCATTCAGTGCAGTGGAGGTTCCTGATGGAAAGCTCAACATTTGTGACACAGATATTCATATTCATGATCCATCTGAAAGTGAACGTATTCTCGGTTCCATTGTTAAAGACTACCCAGATATGATAGTTGTTGACTACACTGTGCCTGATGCTGTTAATGGTAAGCATATTAGTGATTTCTACTGGACAGTTAAATGTTTCATCCACTTAGATACAAATATAATGCTGTGAACAATATTTTATATACCATTTGTACTATTGTGAGTTCTTATTCATAATCCCTTCCTATTGGACAAATTTCTTGGTTACTTATTGAACATTTCCTATCTCTTTTGGAGGTTGAGTTTCTTTCTTATACCTTCAAGGGAACATATTCAAATTATCCCCAGATATTGTTAATAATTTCCAAGACATCGAGAACAGTATCCAGATGTCTCATTAGTTCCTGGTCACACATTTATTCTATTTGCCACTGTATAAAATAAACATGAATACCCAAGTTTAGAGTACGGACTCTTTAGTTAAGAAATATGTACTATTATTCTATCAGGAATCTATACCTAATAATAAAACAATAAGGTTTCTTCCTCCCTAATTTCGTCCTTTTTTGGTTCGTTCGACCGTCGTGACTTGGTTTTAAGTCGTGGCTTTGTTTCTTAGGTCCTTGCTTACTGATTAGTCATGCGTATGTGCGCCTGATTCCTAAGTTGATGTGTGGAGCTCACACTCCTTGGCCCGGCCTAGCCAAGTTCTTACGTCACACATAACCACCCAGCCAAATTCGTGCGTGAGTATGACACCATCAGGGAAAAGAAAGGACACACGCAGCTATATTTTGGTTAATAGTCACACCTCGCTATCTTACAGAGCGTCCGACCGGTTCATATGCATTGCCAGGTTGGCTTGAAAATCAGCTAGGTGCATTAGGAATCAGGAAGTAACAGCACCGTGACCGGTTTGAAATCTTATGATCAGGAAGGGATTTAATTCCCAATGTGCTTACGTGTTGGATCCTGGACATGCAAGGATGACTTGTGCACGCTGCATGAATAAGCAATTATATATGTTGGTAGTTTGGCTGGTAAGTAAAACGGGGTTGGTGGGGAATGAATAGCAACGACGTGGAGCGGAGGCTGGGGGTTGTAACGGAAAAAGAGGGAATCAACGGGCGAGATAAAAGAGCCATCGTTCACCAAGAACGGCAATGGCTGGGGAGCACTGCCGCTGCTGGTACATGCACCGCAGCCCAGATGAGTAGTATACGCGTGCGGAGGACAACGGCTGCTGCAGTGAGCAGGGCGTCTGGTCGCGGGCACGAGACAGTCTGAAACTATAAGACGACCTCGCGGCCAAGATTTTCCTCGCAATAAACAGTTCCGGATGTGCCGAATCAGGTGAGGTGCTAGATTTTTTAGCTCGACGAATATCTTTCATTTTAGGAACACAAGAAACTTTGCCTAACTTCATTATTGGAGGGTACTTTTTTCGGATCTTGTAAATCGTTTTTTTTTTCCAAAGTAGAGTACTAAAATTGCCATATAAGCATATGCTTTCTGCTAAAAGAAACTCATTACCAGATGAAATTGGAGAATTCATAAATAAGTTTGTATTTAATTCTGCAGACTAAAAAATGAAGAGAAACATGACCATTCTATCTATTTTTTGAGATATGTGATACCCGTTGCAACGCATAGCCATTTTTGCTAGTAGATTGAAAGACAACATGACAAAATCACTGATAGTGATGTCTGTTGCCTAGTTAACTGTGCGACCTCCGTGGGGAAATAGATGATATGTTAGAAAGCCGCAGTTTGTTATTGTTAAATGTAAATGGTGTCATTGGGTCTGTCATGAAAAATATCTTCTAATATATGTTTTTCGTTTTAATTACAAACATATGCTTGCAAAAAGGGATGGTCAAAGTTGCACATTACTGTACCCGTATCAAAAACGGCATCTCTCAATGGGAGGGGTTAATTTATTTATGATTAGGAAAGAAAATTTATCTGCAATTTTGCATAATGCTTTGATGTTCTTTGTTGTACATTATTTGCTCAATATTCTTACTGCCATTGATGGTAATTTGGCATGCAGCAAATGCTGAACTTTACTGCAAACTTGGCTTGCCATTTGTAATGGGCACAACGGGTGGAGATAGGCAACTGTTGAACAAAACTGTGCAGGATGCAAATGTTTATGCTGTGATATCCCCACAGATGGGCAAACAGGTATTATATTATATTCATCACCTTGTCAATGTGCATGATCGTACCCTTTTGACACTGTTAACTTATTATTATTATTAGGTTGTTGCTTTCCTTGCTGCCATGGAAATCATGGCGGAGAAATTCCCTGGTGCATTTGCAGGTTACAAGCTAGAGGTATCATTTGATCTTTACAATGGAACCTTTTCTACGCATTGTGTTCATTATGGGCTCAGTAAATTACTTTAATAATAAACAGGGTTATTCTTCTAACTTGAAGAATTGAAGTTTGTTGGATTATTAAAGACTGCGATGGTGCAGAGAGGTTAAGTTGACGTACCAACTACTAAAATATGCACAAGCCAATGCAGTGGAAAATATATGAAAATCCATTCTAATAAAACTGGAGCTATCATGTGACGCGCCACAGTAATTAGGACGGAAAGTAGCTACTGGTATTAATTGTCACTGGAAATTTGGAACGACGAGCAGGGGTATCTTCTGTGAATGAGAAACGCATTTTGATATCCAATATGTTGATGAATTTATCACTTAAAGCAGAGTAAGTATGTCACCATCGTAAGTTATACCACCTTCGGTCTGTCTACCCATTATCTACACTTTGCTTACATTCATGCTAAAATGGTTAACCACACCGGTGGAGCCAGAACCGCAAGCTTACGAGATGCAAATGTACATAGACACAAACTCAGAACATATGCATGTAGGAGTAGGACTAATGCCACCATCACTTCCCCAGATACGTACATCATCACAACTATATCCCCTGCGCATAATCAACTATTTTACATCACACAGCTTTGCTGTTTCTGTAATCTGAATGGCCAAACTATGTTGTTTCAATGTGTGTGTGTGTTTTTTTTTTTTTTTGCTTCCATTGCCTATATATTCAATCATTTGTTTCAAAGTAGCACACATCTACTTTTGTGAAGATGTCAATCAGTGACGGATGTTCATTCATCTTTGGACCAGCACCTGTTAGATTTTGAAGTTAAAACAAGAACTAATACTTATCTGTGGTTCATTTTGGCACAAACGACTCTTACAGTATGTGAATTGGTGATGGCAGTCCGTTCATCTTTTGACCATCACCTGTTGGGGGCACAAAGAGTTGGAGTGAGAGCTAATTATTATCCGTGGTTCGATCTGGCACAAACAATAGTATAATGTTCTTAAACATGTAGTGTTTTTATTTTTACTTGTAGCAACAGACAGCATGTTGTTATACTACCTCCGTTCTGCAAAATAAGGCGTATTTTGTTTGCTTTGACCAATAATTAGTCTATTAATATATAATTGTTTTGATAGATAATTAATATCATTGTATTCCTATTCAAAAGTATTTCACTATGATTATGAGTTCTATCACATATGTCACATATTAAATGCGTAATCCTTGGTCAAAGCTCTGGTCAAACGAAGTGAAATACATGTTATTTTTCGGAATGGAGGTAGTAGTATATATTATAACATACAAAAAGAGTTTCTACGAACTACCACCTCTGTTCCATATTATAAGAAGTCTTGGCAAACCAATTTAGTTTGCCAAAACGTCTTAAAATATGGAACAGAGGGAGTATATAGAATAGAGGATACTGTTCTTTTAATAGAAATGTCCTGTATGATGGTTTAATATGTTCATTCAATAAGTATAAGTGTATAACTTAGATGATTAGAGCTTTTAATTTTTGCCTCCAATATATGAATACTGATTTTCTTCTACTGAATGCCTATTTTTCACATTATTTTAGTTTCATATCATTGCTGTCACACATGGCTTCTTTTAAATATTAAACTAACACATTTCCATAGGTCATGGAGTCTCATCAAGCGTCAAAATTGGATGTTTCTGGCACTGCCAAAGCTGTAATCTCTTGCTTTCAGAAGCTGGGTGTTTCATTCGACATGAACGAGGTACCGCCAAATACTTAAAAAGAGAGCTTTACCATCAAACCATCATTCTGAATTTATTCTCAGGAAGCTTTATAAACTTGTACTTCATAGGTTTATGACTAGTTTTTATTTATAAAATAGTTTAAATTTATGTGTGCACATTGTGAAGTGCCAGTTCAAGAGTGATCTGGTTGGACATTTGATCTAATTTACCAGTTATCATTCCCAGTGTCCCAGCTGGAAGTTTACACTGGGTAATGCAATTTCAGTCATGGGTTATTCATATTTAGCAACCTGCTTAAGGATTTGGTGCTTTATGTAGACTTCATGTCACATTAACTTCCAAGTGTTAATCTTAAAAGTATCATGTTTTCAATCGATTTAATTCATTATATTAGTCTAGCAGTTTGAGGTTTACTATGATCCGGCTCTCCGTTGTCAAGCCTTGATTAGCTTCTCAATTGTAGTTTTCTTCCAGTAGTCCTGAATGCTGCTTTTCGCAAGAATACTTGGGACTTATCTTTCTAATGCAGCACAGCCATCTCAACTTACGTTTGGAGAAAGGTCTGCTGTTTGGTATGGTTTTCTCACACTGGTTTTCCGTTGTTCCTGTAGGTAAACTTGGTTAGGGACCCTGAAGAGCAGGTTGCCATTGTCGGTGTCCCAGAAGAACATCTTGCAGGGCATGCATTCCACAATTACCACCTCACTTCACCTGATGAGACGTAAGCTCTCGTCCTTTTCAGAAGTTGCTAGATTCTGTTTTGGCTTTGGGTGCGATGAACCGTGTTAATAACCCTTCATATTGCAGAGTGTCGTTTGAGTTCCAGCACAATGTATGTGGTCGTTCGATATACGCAGAGGGAACTGTTGATGCTGCCATGTTTCTCCATAAAAAGGTCAGGGTTGTTAATAATACATGATTGCTTGAAACAAAAAAAAATCCTGTTTAGGCGGATTTGATGTTGACTGCTTTGTTTTCTACCGCAGATACAAGATAAGGCAAACAAGAAACTATATGATATGATCGATGTCCTGAGTGAGGGCAGCATGAGATGAACAAGGGTATTGTAGGGCTAGAGTATTTATGTAGCCCAGTGATGGTGTCTGTAAACTCTTGTTTTGCAGCAAAATTAATTGGGTCACTGTCGAGTTGTAGCAATTTTGCATCGTAATTGAATCTTAGGCATTTCAAGTACTACTAGTTGCTAACTCTTTATTTGTGGGCAAAAAATAAAGTCGTTTGGACAAAGTAAAAAGATCTTTGTTCGGCTTTTCTGTTTGATGCTAGAGTTAAACTGTTGCTGTGGCACGAATGATGGAAGGTGAATGCATATCTGTTTTTTTGACCCATTTAGCGTGATATTAGTACATCTCTAGAGATAGAAATAACATCTTACTTCTCGTCTGTTCCCTTTTATACGCCCATTTGACCTACGTACAATACCCTTGGAGCTGTCGAGAGGAGTGTGACTAGAGACCCTTGGAGCTGCAATAATCCGATTCCGAGTTCAACAAGGGAGCTAAATGTCAGCCAGAAGTTAAAGCGCGAGGCCCATGGGCCGGGTGGAATTCGCATATGGAGACCGTAAAGTACCACAACCACAGGAGAGGAGAAAAACCATTCCGAGTTCAACAAGGGAGCTAAATGTCAGCCAGAAGTTAAAGCGCGAGGCCCATGGGCCTGGTGGAATTCGCATATGGAGACCGTAAAGTTCTTCAAATCACCAGAACAACCACAACCACAACCACAGGAGAGGAGAAAAACCAGAAAAAAAGTTCAAGCGCAAAGTAGTAATATCATGAGGCTCTCATCTCTCATGTCCTTTTCTCATGCCTTATCCTTTGTCGGTAGGGTTATACTTACTCTAAGGTTTTA
The DNA here is from genome assembly GCA_028641055.1 of Alopecurus myosuroides. Taxonomy (NCBI): domain Eukaryota; kingdom Viridiplantae; phylum Streptophyta; class Magnoliopsida; order Poales; family Poaceae; genus Alopecurus; species Alopecurus myosuroides. The sequence continues at coordinate 323,736,430 of CM054061.1, read as the reverse complement.
TACAACCCTAAAGTTTAGGAATGCAAACATGCCATAGCAATATCTTTGTACCAAATACCCTTTTTATCATAAAATGGAGTCGACAGCAAAACCGTCACATGCCTAGGGAGATATAGTTTGTCAATTTTCGCAAATTTTCTATAAAAAAATAACCTTTTATGAGCCGGTACTACCGGGTCACAATCACAAAGTCATTGCGTCTTGGCCACTAAAACCTAGCTCGGGTCGTTATTAGCATGGTACTACCTGTAGGAAAATGGGGCATGCTACACTAGCGCAAATCAAAATTTCTACCGCGTCAACCAAGATCTGCTGCAAGATATAGATCACGAGATTACCACTAGACGCGCTGTGCCGATCTCGATGAAGCGGGTCAGGGCAGGGTAGTCGTAGGAATCCTCCGGATCCCGTCGCTCCCACGAACAGCTCCTCTTGGCAGCTCGTCCAAGTGCTACAGATGCAGCACCTCTATCGGTATCCACACGTGCGGCGTGGAAGCACCGCTCGCCGGACTGCTAGGTCCGCGCATGCGGCAGGGGCGTGGAGAGACGGTGGCTGCGGTGGAATGTGGTGCGGAATTAGCAACCCTAAATCACACAACCTCCTCTCCTTTATATAGACGTCCCCACAATGGGCTGCCACTAAAACAACCCACTCTAGAGTCCATTTCCAGCCCATTTTGGATCAAATCCAAAATCTGCTTCTTCTACCTTAAGTGTGCGACCCAATAGGTTCACGCACGTTTAGACATGACACCAGTACACCTACTCGGCCAATAGTTGGTAGCGGCTTCTAACAAAACATGCCAACTCCCAAACGTGCATAAAGATCACATCGGACGAACCATCACATGTTTATGCTATTCCTTTTGCCTCATGATATTTGATCATGCTCTTAGCTGATCACTCTTTCTCGATCTTGTGAATCGGAATCCCTTTCCAGGTTAACTATTAACCTTATTCAGTATGGCCATGCATTTCTGGATTCGATCACTCGAGGGGCCCAGAGAAATATCTCTCTAGTGAAGAGAGGGGCAAATCCCATCTTGACTGACCATGCCTTGCAGCATGTTTTATGACAAACCCGAAAGCTACCTTTATAACTACCCTGCCACGGTGTAGCATTTGATAGCCCCAAAGTAGGTCGATTCACATCTCAAGAACATGCGACAATCTCAGGTCTAAGTACAAAGCAAGCACAACGTGTAGAGAGAGAACTATTAACATTGTTGTAATGTCTCAAGGTGGGTCAGTCCAACACCATGTTCATAACATGAGTTCACATTATTAGTTTGACATCACCATGTCTATGACTTGCGAAACATAGCCATCAACCAATACATGTGCTAGTCTAATGTTCAGGTGTGTCCTCACATGAACTCCGACTAGGGACAACTTTAGAATAACCATGTAAGTAAATTTCTTCACAAACAAGTCACATACTTGCCAATCAATACAAATATATTATCCAAGACATATTATTACAAATAATGGAAACATAGATATATCATCATCTCTATGATTGTCTCTCGGGCATATCTCCAACAGTCTCCCACTTGCACTAGAGTCAGTCTAGAAGATATCTAATACCCATAGCTCGTGTGTGCGCCTCATGCTTAGTCTTGGGGAGAGGTTTTATCAAAGGATCAGCAACATTCAGATCCGTATGTATTTTGCATAAGCTTACTTCTCCTCATTCGATGAACTGTCGAATTAGATGACAACGGCGCATAAAGTGTTTGGTTTTCTGGTGACTCCTTGGCTCCTTGGCTATCGCAATGGTCTCACTATTGTCACAGTAGAGATCCAATGGATTGGATGCACTAGGGACAACACCTAGATCAGAAATGAACCGCTTCATCCAAACACTTTCCATGCCGGCTTCAGCTGCCGCGATGTACTCGGCCTCCATTGTAGAATGAGCAACCGTGTCCTGCTTGAAACTCTTCCAGCTAACCGCTCCACCGTTCGACATGAACACATAGCCCGATTGCGATTTGGAATCATCCATATCGGTTTGGAAACTAGCATCAGTGTAACCATTTACAACGAGCTCCTCCTCACCTCCGTAAACTAGGAACATATCCTTAGTTCTTCTCAAGTACTTAATTATATTCTTTACCGCTGTCCAGTGACTCTCACCGGGATCATCTTGGTACCTGCTCGTAGCACTTAGAGCATATGAGACATCTGTGCGAGTACATATCATTGCATACATGATAGACCCAATTGTCGAAGCATATGGAATCCTACTCATGTGTTCTCGCTCATCAGTTGTCTAAGGACACTGAGTTTTGCTAAGATTTATGCCGTGTGACACGGGCAAGAACCCTTTCTTTGCCTCTTCCATGCTGAATCGTTTCAGCACTTTGTCAATGTAAGTACTCTGGATTAATCCTATTAGCCTCTTTGATCTATCTCTATAGATATTAATACCCAGAATGTATGCCGCTTCCCCTAAGTCCTTCATGGAAAAACTATTTTTCAGTGAGGCCTTAACAGACTCGAGCATAGGAATGTCATTTCCAATCAGTAGTATGTCATCCACATATAAGATTAGAAATACGAGTGAGATCCCACTTTCTTTCTTGTAAACACAAGTCTCTGATTCGTTTTTGATAAAGCCAAAACCTTTGACTACCTCATCAAAACGAATGTTCCAACTCCAAGATGCTTTCTTCAACCCATAAATAGATTTTTTAAGCTTGCATACCTTTCCAGCATTTTTAGGATCGACAAAACCCTCGGGCTGCATCATATACACGTCCGCGGTTAGGTTTCCATTTAGGAAAGACGTATTGACGTCCATTTGCTATATCTCATAGTCAAAATATGTAGCAATAGCTAGAATTATCCGAATAGATTTAAGCATCACTACGGGAGAGAAGGTCTCGTCGTAATCAACTCCTTGAACTTGCCGAAAACCTTTTGCGACAAGTCGAGATTTATGGACATGAACATTTCCGTCCCTATCAATATTTCTCTTATAGATCCATTTGCACTCTATGGTCTTACGGCCATCAGGCTGATCAACCAAGTTCCAAACTTGATTGTCACGCATGGAATCTATTTCGGATCTCATGGCATTTTGCCATTTCTTAGAGTCTGGGTCCATCATTGCTTCCGTATAGGTCGTAGGCCCATCATTGTCTAACAATAATATTTCCCGCGTATCATTGTCTAACAAAAATATCTCTCGCGAGTTACGGAGCCTTTCCGACCTTCGTGGTGGTGGTGCTTCTCTCGCCACGGGTTTTTCAACTCGTTCTGCCATTATAGCATCACTCATTGAGTCCTCCCCGGTAGGCTCATCTTGAACTTCATCAAGCTGCACCGTTCTTCCACTTGTCTCCTTTGTGAGAAACTCTTTCTCTAAGAAAACACCATTCCGAGCGACAAACAATTTGCCCTCTTCTCAGTTGTAGAAGTAATACCCAAATGTTTCCTTTGGATATCCCACGAAAATGCATTTATCCGACTTGGGTGTGAGTTTGTCTGACTGAAGTCGCGTGACAAACACGTAACATGCCCCAAATTTTTAGAAAAGACAAGTTGGGACTCTTTCCATTCCACATCTCATATGGCGTCTTAACTAAGGATTTAGACGGTACCCTATTTAGTGTGAGTGCTGCTGTTTCTAGAGAAAAACCCCAAAATGACAATGGAAGATCTGGCTGGCTCAACAAGGTTCGATTACGCCGTTCGGAGACCCCGTTCCTTTGAGGCGTTCCAGGCGGCGTAAGTTGAGGAACAATTCCACAACTCTTAAGATGATCGCTAAATTCGTGACTCAAATATTCTCCTCCACGATCGGATCGTAGAGATTTAATTTTCTTGCCACGTTGATTCTCTACTTCATTTTGGAACTCTTTGAACTTTTCAAAAGTTTCAGACTTATGCTTCATTAGGTAGACATAACCGTATCTACTAAAATCATCAGTGAAAGTTATGAAGTAGTGAAAACCACCTCTTGTTGTCGTGCTAATTGGTCCGCATATATCAGTATGTACGAATTCCAATAAGTCCGTCGCCCTCTCAGGAGAACCGCTGAAAGGCGACTTGGTCATCTTTCCAAGCAAACAAGCTTCGCATGTCTCGTATGATTCAAAATCAAACGAAGTTAGAAGACCATCATTATGGAGTTTCTTCATACGCTTTTCACTTATATGACCCAACCGACAATGCCAAAAATAGGTGGGATTCAAATCATTAGGCCGTAGCCTTTTATCACTTACGTTATAAACATGCACATCATCATGAGCATCAGCAGGATTTATAATAAAAAGGCCATTCACAATGGAAGCAAAAGCCACAAACATATTATTCTTGGAGATTAAACAACCATTGTCTTTACTCGCAAATGAATAACCATCTCTCATCAAACATGAAGGAGAAATAATGTTTCGGTTAAAACTAGGAACGTAATAACAATTATTCAATTCCATAATAAATCCTAAAGGGAGGTGCAGTTGGTAGACGCCAACGGACAACGCAGCAACCCTTGCATTATTTCCGACGCGAAGATCAACTTCTCCTTGTCTCACGTTTCTACTCCTTACTAGCTCCTGTATTGATTTGCAAATGTGAGCAACCGATCCGGTATCAAATACCCAAGAGTCAATAATAGAGTCAGTGAGAAAAATGTCTATAACATTAGTTACAAGCGTACCTGAGCTAGAAGTCTTACGTCTACTCTTCTTCACTGAAGCAGGGTACTTGCTGCAATTTCTCTTCTAGTGTCCAGTATTATGACAGTAGAAGCACTCTGTGTCAGGTTTAGGTCCATCCTTAGGCTTAGGCTGTGGCTTGGAGATCAAATCTTTAGCCTTCCCTTTCCCCTTAGACTTACCCTGCTTCTTGAATCTAGGCCTGTTCTGCACAGCCAACACTTGGCCATGCCCTGCACTCTTCTTAATGTCATTCTCTGCCGTCTTAAGCATCCCACAAAGTTCATTAAGGTCCTTCTCCGCCCCATGCATATGGTAGTTCGAAATGAAGTTCCCATAGCTAGATGGAAGCGAAGCCAAAATGAAATCTGTGGCCAACTTAGGGTCTAATGGAAAACCAAGCTTGTCCTAAGTCTGCACATAACCAAGAATCTTGATCACGTGCGGCCCTACTGCTCCACCCTCAGCTAGATTGCATTCACCAAAAGCCTTAGCGACATTGAACCTTTCAGTCCTGGCTTGAGTCTGGAACATATCCTTCAGCGCAATGATCATATCATACGCTTCCTGACCATCAAATTGCTTTTGAAGGTCGGGTTCCATGCATGCAAGCATAAGGCAGCTAACCTCAAGAGACTCATCACATGCTCTCTTAAAGGCAGTTCTAACGACAGCAGTGTCAGTATCAAGAGGCGCATCTGGGATTGGGGTATCCAGAACACTTTCTTTTCTCTTAGCCCTGAGAACAATTCTCAGGTTTCGGATCCAATCCGAATAGTTTGTTCCATTTAACTCCTTTTCAAGGACGGATAACAGCGCAAAAGGGGTGGGTTGGTTGTTACGTGCCATTGATCTACAACAGAAAAACATGCAAAATACTAAGACAAAAATCCATGATAGAGTAAAATACATTAAACAATTTAATATGGTCCACTCCCACTAAAATCAATATCCCTCTATTGGTACTTATTGATTCAAGATCCGCAACGAACAAGTCGACTAGTGACGTTTGCATCACTGCTAGAAGACAAGGTAGATCGGTAAGCAACACTTGCTAATCATATCACATATGACTCTTGTTGTTGGGTGACATCTCCATGTCAAAAACACCAACCTTTATGCCCCAAGGCGCTTAACCGTTAAGATTACCTTGATGAGTTAACCAACCCTTTATGCGCGTAAGCATCAGCAGATGGCACCCTGCTCCAACAGTCGAACCACCTAACCAATACATACCCACCTAGTCAACGAAAACTGATGACACCCTGCTACAACAGACCCACCATCAATCGTAGAAGACTTGGGATGGTGCAAGTTTTAGTTGGGGGGCATGGGAACTTAACATTTGCGAGGGATCGTTCTACTTCTACGAATCTAACATGCATAGGAGTAAAACAACATGAATAGCAATCACATAGTTGTGACACAGTATGGCCCGTTTCACATGGTGATCTCCATCTCCATGGAACATGTCCACCATGATGATCTCCATCTCCATGGTCCATATGCGCCATCCCTCCGGGTGATGATTCCTCCAAGAAACTTATACAGGCTATTACAACTAACAACTAGAAAAGAAGATTACATGGATAGAGGGAATCATCACAAGTCGGCACGCAGGCCGTTAATACAATAAGTGACAACACAATATGGCTCCAGCCGTGTTGACATACTCACGACACGCAGGTCATCAAAATATTACACACATGCATCACATACACATAGGGCCATACCGGTCACAAAATCTGCAAAAACGAGTTAGACGTTCTAACGCCGAAACTTGCAGAGCCTAAAAGTCTGTCTTACAAAAGAACTAGAAGACGCCAAAAACGGTCTCCGCCGACGTTTGGTCAAATTTCATTACGCAACTTTATCTAGTTGAAATTTTTTCGATCCGAGCTAGTATTCAAAAGTTACATCCGTTTTGAATGAGACTGTCCATTTCTGCGAATTCCCCGAAACCAGCGGCAGATCCAATCTGTCGCCCCGCGCATCTCATGCACATCGTATACGATCTAGACTCCGATTCGACCAATCATATTGATCTTCGCATGCTGCAATTGGATTTACATGTCACAGTCTACCCCCATGACGAAAACCAACCGGTAGGGGTATGACTTTCCACGACCTCTCGCATCACGATCACGGAATCGAAATCACAGATCGAAACATCTACTCCAAACAATCGATCACATCGATCATACCCCATCTACATATCACATATGCAAACGATCCGAATCTATAACTACGCAGCATTGGCTCTGATACCACTGTAGGAAAATGGGGTGTGCTACACTAGCGGAAATCAAAATTTCTACCGCGTCAACCAAGATCTGCTGCAAGATATAGATCACGAGATTACCACTAGACGCGCTGTGCCGATCTCGGTGAAGCGGGTCGGGGAAGGGTAGTCGTACGAATCCTCCGGATCCTGTCGCTCTCACGAACAGATCCTCTTGGCAGCTCGTCCAAGTGCTACAGATGCAGCACCTCTATCGGTATCCACATGTGCGGCGTGGAAGCACCGCTCGCCGGACTGCTAGGTCCGCGCAGGTGGCAGGGGCGTGGAGAGACGGTTGCTGCGGTGGAATGTGGTGCGGAATTAGCAACCCTAAATTACACATCCTCCTCTCCTTTATATAGACGTCCCCATAATGGGCTGCCACTAAAACAGCCCACTCTAGAGTCCATTTCCAGCCCATTTCGGACCAAATCTGAATTCTGCTTCTTCCGCCTTAAGTCTGCGACACTATAGGTTCACGCACGTTTAGACATGACACCAGTACACCTACTCGGCCAATAGTTGGTAGCGGCTTCTAACAAAACGTGCCAACTCCCAAACGTGCATAAAGATCACATCGGACGAACCATCACATGTTTATGCTATTCCTTTTGCCTCACGATATTTGATCATGCTCTTAGCTGATCACTCTTTCGCGATCTTATGAATCGGAATCCCTTTCCAGGTTAACTATTAACCTTATTCAGCATGGCCATGCATTTCTGGATTCGGTCACTCGAGGGGCCCAGAGAAATATCTCTCTCTAGTGAAGAGAGGGGCAAATCCCATCTTGACTGACCATGCCTTGAGGCATGTTTCATGACAAACCCGAAAGCTACCTTTATAACTACCCTGTCACGGTGTAGCATTTGATAGCCCCAAAGTAGGTCGATTCACATCTCAAGAACATGCGACAATCTCAGGTCTAAGTACAAAGCAAGCACAACGTGTAGAGAGAGAACTATTAACATTGTTGTAATGTCTCAAGGTGGGTCAGTCCAACACCATGTTCATAACATGAGTTCACATTATTAGTTTGACATCACCATGTCTATGACTTGCGAAACATAGCCATCAACCAATACATGTGCTAGTCTAATTTTCAGGTGTGTCCTCACATGAACTCCGACTAGGGACAACTTTAGAATAACCATGTAAGTAAAGAGTTTCACAAACAAGTCACATACTTGCCAATCAATACAAACATATTATTCAAGGCACATTATTACAAATCATGGAAACATAGATATATCATCATATCTATGATTGCCTCTCGGGCATATCTCCAACACTACCACCCCTGTAAAATTACAGAAACACCGATATCAAAACAACCGTATCTTTTGCATCCAGACTGATCTTTGACTCGCTGGATTCACAATGAAGGGGACTACAAGATCATGCTGAGAAACATCTTTGTCTAACAAGGGAAGGTAAAACCAAATGAGGAAAGTTTGGAACTCTTTAAGAGTGAGTGTCGGATATATACCGAATAGGGGTATAGAAGATGGTAGACAAAAGAGCTGGACTACCAGGGTGGCCTGCAAGGTAATGGACTTAGGTCCATTGGGCGGCCCAGTAGTCCGACGCGTAGAAGCCGGATTCTAGAAGAACCCGGATCACGGCCCGCGTGATCTGGCTTGGAGGAGAAGACGGATTCCTTACTTTCCAAGTTACAAGTTAAACGTAGTCTTCTAGGTTTCTGGTTCTGTAAGCCCTAATCCGGCTATTATATAAAGCCGGACGGGAGATAAGTTCAATAAGTTCCTTTAGTCCAAGGTTCTAGGTTCTAGCTTAAGCCTTGCGCAACTCGCCGGGAAGTTCATCCTCGTCGAGTAGCTAGATCTATTCCCTTACATTGTAACCTTATTATACGGGCTTTAGTCCCTCATAGTGAGAAGTGCAGGAGTAGGTACGCCGTACTGTCGCGACGTACCGAACCTGGGTAAATCCCGTGTTCTGTGTTTACTACGCTATCCCGTTACCCCACGTCTCTACCGTAGTCTCATGGCACCCCAGTCTATGAAAACTACTACGATGTCTCGACAGTTGGCGCCCACCGTGGGGCAAACGACGTCAGGCGTGAAGTTCCGATCTGGGATTTTAGGCGGAATCGGAAGATCGATCACTGTCGGAAGCTTGGAATTCGACAACGACGTCGGGCGCTTCCTCGACAACGGATCCTACATCCCGGCGCAAAACCATCTGGTAAGTGCCTGCGTTTTACCGATTGGATCTGCAAATATCTTTATCGGATTAACCGCGGAAGCAATGGGGTTTTGCGGTGAAAGCAATTATCTCCCACCCGCCCTATACCCAGTCGAAGACGACTATGATGCCGGATTTTGCTCAGATCGCCGACAAAACAGTGATACCCACTTTATCGGCATGGTGCAATCCGAGATCGCCGAAAACACGGATGACGGAAATCCCGTGCAAAAGGCAGACAACAATACACCCGTCCCAGAGACGGAAGAACCAATACCCGTCACAGAGACGGAAGATCCGACATCTGTCAACCAGACGATGAACTCGGAAACAGAGTCCGTGCTTGCCGCCATTGAGGCGAGACTGGAGTCGGAAACCGGATCGGATAACTTTTCCGAAGACGAAGATGACGATGCCTTCGTACGAAAAGTTAAATCCTTTCAAGAGGGATTCCATGAAGTGCTAATGGCAAAACCAGCCGATACAACGGGTGCCGATAGCCAGGAAAGCCCTAAAACCCCTCCGCCAGCAGAGGAGAGGGAAGACGGAGAAACTTCTCCGATATTTCCTAGTGTCAAGGAGATGACAGAGGATGAACCTGTCAAAAAACCTCCCTCTTCCAAGAAAAAGCACCGTGCTTCTAAAAAACTCCAGTACAAACTCCGGAAGAAAAAGTCAGCTGATCTCGCTGATGAAAACCTGGAAGTTGGAGATGTTAGTGGCACAAAGCCTACGGAAAAGAAATCTAAGGAAATCACTGCTCCACCAATGACAGAACTGGAAGAGCAGGAACTATTACAAACTCCAGTGGGACCCAATGAACCCCCTGAGATGCTGGAAGCCAGGAGACAAGCTTTCCAACGGCAACAGCAACAACTGCTTAGATCTCGGCAACACCTCCAACAAACCCACAATGACATCAAAATTATGAAGGAAGAAATTGAGGAGTACGAGAGAAAGCACAGATCTGTCTTAAAACCTACAAGGTTACCCGGAATTACAAAACCGGAAGAACTGCCGCCAAAAGAAAGGTTCTATAACCCATCTTGGCAAAAGCAGTTAAACGGCAAAGATGCCAAGGGCGAACCAATATACAAAACCGCAGCTGAAAATGCGGAAGCAGCGTTCGCCATCTTGAACAATGATCTGTACTCCAACGGGGAAAAACTCCAAGGGGTGTATGCCTTCCTAGGAAAAGCATTACAGCAGCAACAGCGAGGACAAGAGCGATCTGGGAGGCTGCATGATAATTCCGCCCTCTGCAAAACTGTTACTTGCGCTGCTGGAGCACCTGGGCCGGAAGAACCCGGAGATTCGGATAAAAAAGAGGACCCGAGAAAAGACAAGAAAAACCCCGACAACCGGGACGCAGCGTCTAGAACCGGACCTCATCTCCCGAAAGATGGATATAAACCACACGATCGGGAAGACAAACACCGGAACGACGGCAAAATAATGCCACCTCCGAGAAACCCAGCTGAAAAAGCTGGAAGATACGATACACCTCACAGGCGTGAAAGATCTCGGACACCGCCCAAAGATAAGGAAAGATACAGGAGCAGGACTCCACCTAATCCCAGAGGGCGTGACAACGGAAGAGATAGAGATAACCTCGGAAAAACGCGTCCGCGTAACAATGGGAAAGAAAGGAGTAGATCCCCTTCTGTCCATTCAGCCGGGAGATATTCTGCGCATATTGACAGAGCAGAAAAGGATGATCTATACTTTGGTCCTAAGTGTTTCACTGACAGGATCCGAAGGATAACCCTGCATTCTGGCTTTGCCAAAGTTGGTCCAACCTACCAAAAATATACCGGCAGTACAAACCCGGATACCTGGCTTTCAGATTATTACACAGCCGTCCAGATCAACAACGGGACAGACCTGGAAGCTGTCAAGTTTCTTCCCCTAATGTTGCTAGACGGAGCCAGAGATTGGATTAATGGTTTACCATCAAGAACTGTCGACAGTTGGGATGATATGGCGAGAGTATTTACTCAGCATTTTCGAGGAACGTACAAACGCCCAAATAGCATCAATCAGCTAAACCGTTGCACCCAATTTGAAGACGAACCATACGTGGATTTCATCTCCAGATGGACTGCAATGAAGAATAGTTGCTCTGGGGTAACTGACGTACAAGCAATGCATGCTTTCGTCAATGGCCTAAAACCCGGACTTGTACCGTTCATGGTTGGCTCCAAAAAGCACAAAGATCTCGGATCTATGCTTACAACCGCTAATGAGCATGCTGCAGCCGAAGACGATATCAGAGCAAGAGGAGGCAATATTGAGTCACTGATACTGGCCAAGAAAACACCTCGTTCTGATAAAAAAGGAACCCCGGAGTCAACAACAAAGCCCAAGGAGGTTAACTTAGCCTTTGGAGGAGAAAAAGGGAACAAGTGGAAAGGCCGCAGTCCGGATCCCATCAATTACACTCCTGAGGAATGGGAGAGAATTAAGTCGGAACCCTGCGTCCACCACTCTCAATTTGGGAAGCCAACCCACACGAACGCGCAATGTCGGCTAAACAAGCATATGAAAGGCAATGCAGGATCCGGAAATAAAGGGAAGGGTTCCAAGAGGAAACCTGCCAAACAAAAGCCAGAAGCTGAAAAAGAAGACAGTGAATCAGACACTGATGACAAAATCCAGGAACAGCAGCGAAAAGGCGAACCCAAATTTCCGAGAGTTGACGGAGAAGCAATGCTAACTTTCCTAGCAACCCCGTCAGCAAAGGTGGCCAAAAGGACACTTCGAGAAATAAACGCGGTTGTTCCTGCAACCCCAAAATTCTTGAAGTATTCCAACACACCGATAATCTGGGATCAGTCTGATCATCCCGGAAATATCCCTGAACCCGGCACACAAGCTCTTGTTGTAAGCCCTATCGTTCAAAACACTAGGCTAAGAAGAGTGCTGATGGACGGAGGATCCAGCATCAATATAATGTACCTGGATACACTGAAGCACTTGAAGATATCCGAGTCCCAGCTCAATTACAGCAATATACGCTTCCATGGCATCGTCCCTGGCAGGCAAGCACGGTCCCTAGGAGAAATTTCCCTAGATGTCACCTTCGGAGATAAAGATCACTTCCGGCAGGAAAAAGTATCCTTCGAAGTTGTGCCGTTCGAGAGCGTGTATCACGCAATACTCGGACGTCCAGCTTTCGCCACGTTTATGGCAAGATCTTGCTATATCTACAACAAGCTGAAGATGCCAGGACCCAAAGGAGGAGTAATCACCATTGCCGGTGATTTCAAGCTGGCAAACGAGTTGGAGAAGCAAAACGCCCTTTGCGCTCAAAGAGTTATAGCTCAGGAAGAATTAAAGGAGTTAGCCAAGGAGGTATCGCCGAAAGAAATGCCGGCAGGAAAAGAAACTCGGAAGCCAACAGATAGCTTCAAGGCATCCGAGAATACAAGACAGGTAATCCTAGACCCCAAAGATCCGACAAAATTCGTCGTTGTAGGGACTGGGATGACTGACAAATAGGAAGGCGAGCTCATCAAGTTCCTCCGTGAGAACTGGGACATTTTTGCTTGGTGTCCAGCTGACATGCCAGGCGTACCCAGGGAACTTGCTGAGCACCAACTCAAGGTTATTCCCGGATCAAAACCCGTCAAACAAGGTCTCCGTCGATTTGACGGAAGAAGACGAAAGGCTATTGGCAAGGAAATTATCCGGCTTTTAGCAGCGGATTTCATCAAGGAGGTAATCCATACTGACTGGTCCGCAAATCCGGTATTAGTACCGAAGAAAGACACAACTGCACTCAGAATGTGTATAGATTACACAGGATTGAACAAGTTATGTCCGAAAGATAGGTTTGCGCTGCCGCGAATCGATCAAATAATAGATGCCACTGCAGGCTCTGAGCTTTTATGCTTTTTGGATGCATACTCCGGGTACCACCAAATACGCATGAAAAAGGAAGATCAAATCAAGACTTCTTTTATAACCCCGTACGGGACGTATTACTACGTAACCATGCCTTTTGGCCTGAAGAACGCAGGTGCAACATACCAGCGTTGCATGCAACGTTGTTTGCATAGTCAGATTGGAAAAAACGTCCATGTTTACGTGGACGATATTGCTGTCGTAACCAAGGAAAAAGATACACTCCTTGAGGACTTGCGAGAAACCTTCGAAAACTTGCGCACTTACAAGATGAAGTTGAATCCATCTAAGTGCGTATTCGGGGTCCCCTCAGGAAAACTTCTAGGTTTCATCGTTTCTCACAGAGGAATAGAAATTAACCCGGAAAAGATAAAGGCAATCTCGAGCATCTCAGAACTTACGTGTGAAAAAGATGTCCCAGAATTGCCGGGTTCCGCCACAGCCATAAAAAGATTTCTCAGTTGGCTGGGGGCTAAAACCTTACCATTTCGCAAAATGCTGGAGAAGTTTGACAAGGTCAAGTGGATTGCGGAAGCCTGGGAACACCTAGCAAGTTATGTCCCCTTCTGTACTTAGTTCAAATCTATGTAAACATCTTTTGAGATCATGAAATAAGGTTGTCGGAATGCTGTCATCCATGTTTCTTATAAGTGCAAAGTGTTTCCGCCTCATCTATTTCCCAATGATCTTACAAATTTCTCAATGTTAACCCGAATTGTGCTTGCGTACTCGGCGTTACATAACTGAATGATTTTTCAGCCTTTTAACGGCTAAAGGAAACTTGAATTGCCTGCGTGCCCAAGTTTCACTTAAAACTTTCCTTGTTTCTCTAAGTCTTATCTGATCGTGCGTATGCTGGGTTACTGGAACTAGTTAGTAAAAATGCCTTTAGCATGATTCATGTTTTCGAGTTTCAAAACTGCTTGGTTCGTCCCCAGTTACTCGGCATAACGATTCATAATGCTATTTGAGCCATTTCAAACACTAAGGACAGTTAAAGCATATACACCAGAGAACTTAGAAGATAAAGGAATGGTAAAATTCAAACAACTTGCAAAGTAATTTCATAGTTTAAACTGCAAAAGGCGGAATTTTCATTAATACATAAGAAGCATTACATTTTGGATTACAAATGAAAGAACAGTAATGCTCCTATTTGTCTAAATCTTCTATCCAGGTTCCAGGTAACCCTTCAAGAATCCGACTCCTCCTCGCTGCTTTCTTCATCGGGAATCGGAGGAGCTTCTTCTTCTGGATAGTGGACGCCGACATTTACCATGGCGGCAATCTGGGTGGCGTGGCCCTTAACTTCACCAAAGATGGTGGATCGTTGTGCATCCGTGTATCCCTGAGGGACACCGGTGGCCACACGCCAGGATTTGGCACTAGGGTAGTGCATGCGCATAAGGCCTAAGGCCATACGCGCACCACCCCGTGCAGCGGAGCGGAGAACGGACTCCTTGGACTCCGCCACCTCCATGATGATACCCGGAAGTTTTTCAACTTCCGAGCACTCCCCAGATTTTTCGGGAAGAAACTTGCCTACCAACTGCGTTGCAGCAGCCTTCATCAAGTTCCATGTTTCCCCGAAAGCTCGGATGCCTGCAGCCCGAGCGCCATCTGGGGTGTCTCCTGTTTGATCCGATAAAGCATACAAAAGGTTAAGGAGACAAACAGAGAAAGCAAAACATGGAAAGATGAAGACAAGGGTAAGAAATTTACCGATGAGTTTATCGATCTCGGAAACTTCTTCCAGACGAAGATTCAGAGCTTCAGTCAAATCCTGAATGGTGGATTTGTCTTTCTCTGCCTGTTCGGAAGCCTTGGAGTTAGCCACTCCAAGGGCCAGATTGCTGGCTTCCAGGTCTTGCTGAGCCTTCACAAGATTCTTGTGAAGCTCAATGTTCTCATTGCGGAGAATCTCGGCGTTGCCGGAATCTTCCGCGGCTTGTTTAGCTTCAGCTAAAGCAGCTGAAAAGCAAGGGAAAATCCGAGTTGATCAATTTCCTCGGGAAAAAACTTAGACAAAGTCTTAAATTGGAAATTTCAAAACGAAAAAGCTTACCTTTCGTTTCCGTCAAAGCGAGCTGAGACGATTCCAGCTCCGCCTCTTTCTCCTCAAGAATAGAAAGAAGACTTCGAACTTCTTTATTCTTGATAGTGAGCTTCCTGAAAACTTCAAGGTTTATAGCCTCGGAGGTTTGCTGAAACACAGCAAGGAAAAGTATGGTTAATAAAAAACATCAAAGCAAAAAAGCATGCATTTTTGTTTAATGCTTGGGGGCTAGAGTTACATACCTGGCTCATGCGTTGCAAACCTGCTAAGTTTTCTCGGAATTCCTTCGCGTATTCCGCGAAGTGATTTTCGGCCGCGCTCAAGCCATCATTTATAGCTTTGAAATTCTTGTCAAAGGTGGGGATTTCCTCGTCGAAAGTCCGAGAAGATTTCCCCACCTCTGGAGCCGCCCTTTCCCTCGTGTCCGACTCGGACACAACGGGCTGGCTGGGCTCTGGGGGCTTGGTGGTGGTGGTGGCAGTAGGTTCCTCCGCCATTGTCTGCGGCGTGTCCGGGGCGACGGCGGGAGATGGTTGGCTGCCTCGGTTAGAAGAAGCTCTGAGTTTCTTCAACTTTCTCGGCTTCAAGGTGGAGGGGGGTAAGCTAAAAACCAAAAACCCGGAAAAGGTTAAAACACCGAAGATGGACGAAAAAGATCCCATAAAAGAAAAAACCCAGAAGAAAATAACCTGGACGTGGCGACGGGGATTCCGTCAAGGTCGATAATTTCATCCGAAGAAATTATCTTCTTGCGTTTACGCCCACCAGTAGCGGCGGTGCGCAGCGCATCCAGCTCGGCCTCGGAGGCTAACTCCGAGTCTGGAAGATCCACAAGCTGTTGAAAAAAAAAAAACCAATCAGAATCGAAAGGTAGATTTTCCAGGAAGTGATGTTATACCTAAATAACGGGAAATTTACCTTAGGCGCGGGATTGTCGGCCGTATACATTGGCCGACTCTCCGTGTATTGATCGCGTGAAGCGACCAACTGGTTGATGCGCCGCCTGAGCTCCTTTGCGGGCCAATCCTTGACGGATGTCCGCATTGGATCCTTGGCTCCTGTGTATTCACACAGGAGACGGCCTCCGTGATTTGCCAGTGGCTGAATCCGCCTATTCAGCCAGCAAAAGACCGTGTCCATTCCGGTCAAAGGGGGTTTGGAGGAAGTGAGTTTGGCGATGCGCCTCTTGATCCTTAGTAGATCTGGAGGCAGAACCTGGACGGCCTCTGTAACCCAGTTATCCTGGGGAACAGCGGCGGAGTTCACAAAAGGTGGAACCCCGACGGCTTTTTTAGGAAAAGGCACGTCGGGGTGATAAAAGAAGGAACCCGTCCAGAATTTGACGGATTCCGAGGTTTTTATTTTGGGGAACCAATCCTCTCGGAATCTCCGAAGAGTAAAGGAAATGGTTCCGCAATTTGGGAGTGCGCCCTCCGAAGAGTTACGCTTAACCCCAAAGCAGTACAACCAAAAATCTAACCTAGGCTCTATTCCTAGGTAACCCTCGAATAAGGCCTGGAAGCCGGCCATATACAGAATGGAATTAGGAGGGAGATTATGAGGTTGGATGCTGTAGTGAGCTAGAACTTGGAGGAAGAAAGAAGAAGGGGGAAGCCCCATACCTCGCAGAAGGTGGGAGGCGAGAAGCACCCTTTCGCCTTCTTGTGGCGCGGGCTCGGTCTCCTCTTCCGGGAGCCGCCATTTCTTCTTCAAAACCAGGCCTTCCTTCTCCAAGTTGGGAAGAAGAGCCGGGGGAAGACTGCAGGCAATCCAGTTGCCTGCAGTCTCCTCTTCTTCATCTCCTCCAGCGGCGGCGGTGGTGGCGGCCTTCGCGGCGGCGAGCTGCTCGTCGAGGAGCTCCACCTTTTCCTCCGCCGTTTCGGGAGCGAACGGCGGGGTTGATGCGGTCCTTGGTCCCGCAGCATCCGTGTTGGCGGAGATGTTCCCTCCGCCCGC
The DNA here is from genome assembly GCA_028641055.1 of Alopecurus myosuroides. Taxonomy (NCBI): domain Eukaryota; kingdom Viridiplantae; phylum Streptophyta; class Magnoliopsida; order Poales; family Poaceae; genus Alopecurus; species Alopecurus myosuroides. The sequence goes on along the minus strand of CM054061.1, from coordinate 323,719,357 downwards.
TGTGGACGCCGAAGTTTTTTCCGGCTCGCCGCCGGCGCGCTTGGGCGACCCAAGTTGGGGGTCTAGATCGTTCAGGAGCTCGTCGACGGAGGCGCGAACGGGCGATGATTGCGGAGACGCCATCTTTCTCGGTGGCGTTGGTGCGTTCCGGCGTGGGAAGGGCTCGTCGGGGCAGGGAATTGTTCTCGCTCTCGAGCTCGTGTTCGCACCAATGGTGAAGGCAGTGAGGGAGTGAAGAAGGTTGATGAGGAGGAAGGAGACGGCTATTTATAGCCTGAAAACCCTCTAGATACGCGCCAACGGCTCTTTGACCGTTGGATGTTTGACGCGTGTCGCTCGCCGGAAAATCCGGGAAACGGAACGACAGAGGAATGATGGCTATCTCCTCGTTTCTCGTGAGAATCTGTCAGAGATACGTTGCAGGGTTTCCCGCGTGAAACCAAGCGGCGCTTGCGTCAGCATGATTAAAGCGCTGATGTCACGTGTTCCTTTTCCGCGAAGGATCGCGAGAAGAAAAGCCGGATTTTCATAGTTCCGAGTTTTATGTTACCATCTCCTTTGAAAGGAAAGAAGAAAGAATCAAGACTGCTGAATCAAGTTTCCCGGACAAAATGTGTTTGACGAAAGGCGGAGTTTCAGAGTTTTGATCCTTCCTGGGGGCTACTGTCGGATATATACCGAATAGGGGTATAGAAGATGGTAGACAAAAGAGCTGGACTACCAGGGTGGCCTGCAAGGTAATGGACTTAGGTCCATTGGGCGGCCCAGTAGTCCGACGCGTAGAAGCCGGATTCTAGAAGAACCCGGATCACGGCCCGCGTGATCTGGCTTGGAGGAGAAGACGGATTCCTTACTTTCCAAGTTACAAGTTAAACGTAGTCTTCTAGGTTTCTGGTTCTGTAAGCCCTAATCCGGCTATTATATAAAGCCGGACGGGAGATAAGTTCAATAAGTTCCTTTAGTCCAAGGTTCTAGGTTCTAGCTTAAGCCTTGCGCAACTCGCCGGGAAGTTCATCCTCGTCGAGTAGCTAGATCTATTCCCTTACATTGTAACCTTATTATACGGGCTTTAGTCCCTCATAGTGAGAAGTGCAGGAGTAGGTACGCCGTACTGTCGCGACGTACCGAACCTGGGTAAATCCCGTGTTCTGTGTTTACTACGCTATCCCGTTACCCCACGTCTCTACCGTAGTCTCATGGCACCCCAGTCTATGAAAACTACTACGATGTCTCGACAGTGAGAATCGGGAAAACCTTCAACATAAAAATCCTAACAAGTTTCTCATACGAAATCCGTTTTTGTTGAACTTTGGCTTGTCATGAAGAACACCACAAGCACCAAAACTTCAAATAGATACAGGAAAAATAAGAACCAAGAAAGATGATGCCAAGGATGCAAAGTTTTGAGCTCTGTACGAACGATATATAAAGAAACTCATTCGAGAGCCCCTCTTGATAGAACGGCTATCTATCCTATAACCCGGTCTCCCAACTAACATCATGACACCGGTAAAATAGAAACCTTATCAAGGTCATACCTTTGCCTTGAGAAATCCACTTGATCTAGATGATGACGATTTTAATCACCTCAAGTAGAACCATCTTTATTGACTGCACTTAGCTTGGTGAAGATATCTAGATTGCTCCCCCATAAGCCAATATGGGAGAGCCTCTATTCAATGGGGAAGAATGTCCCCTTGTTATACTCTCCCCCCAAATGGTCGCTAGAAAATATCCCGCGGGTGCAGTACTACCGGAGGTGCATCTGGTACTACCGGTTGCTCCTCCTGAGCAACGGTCCAGATCGACGACAAGGTCTTCTCCTCCGCATCCCCGAAAGTACTCGAAGTGGCAGCGGTACTACCGGGAAGACATCACTACCGCCACTACTACCAGTCCACTACCGGTTCAAAATAGTACACATTTGCACCGTGGCCACCCTGACCCGAGTACTGGCCGTAGTACTACTGCACACCTGGTCCTTCCGCTCATCATGCCAGTACTACCGCAAGACAACATAAAACACTCATTGATTCAGAATCCAACGCTTCTTCTTGATCATATCAAATATTTCAATTATGATCATTGATATTGATGTCATCCAACCTTGAATCCAACACATGGAGTTCAAGTGATGCCAATGGACAAATAGATAAGAATATCTTAATGCAAACATTAACCTATAAAGATTGTCATTAATTACCAAAACCACACATGGGGGTACCATGCTCTTTCAATATCCGTCATTTTGGTAATTGATGAAATCATTTTTATGAGGGTTTAATAATGAATTAAGCAAACATGCAAAGTAATACGCATGGATACATGAGCATTAAAAGGAAAAATGCTTAAGAGCAAAACTAAATCATAAAACCAAAAATTCACTTAAACCCTCTAAACTTCTTCCCTGTTGGCATCCATTTCCTAAATGGGCGGAAAATTTAGAAGACCAATATAGTAAGATCTCCCTAGTGTGTATTTATCATAATATGAGTGAAAGTATTTGCACGTATCCAGTGACAAATAGTTGGAGAAGGTCAAACTATATTGAGGATCCAAATATTGCAAATAAATGATATCTCTCTAAATTTCTCCCGAAGGGAGGCAAGCAGTCGAAACGATCCGAAAAACTAAATGACCAAAAGATTTTAGCAAAGGAGTGTTCTAAAGAAAATGGAGATGCTCCGCAATGTTCGTGCACTATTTGTAGTTTTTTCTTTTGAATACAAAGTGCACAAAGATGGAATGATCACTCCTCCAATATCCTCCAAAACACAAAATAAGTGAAAAAGAGCGTAAAAATAAAACAAGACATAATATTTGAAGAAAATAAATGAATGATTGAGCAACACAAAAACATATCAAATGAAGGAAAAACCACAAGACAAGGCTCAACCAAACATAAGGAAACCAACATGCTCACCAAGGTGAGAACGGGAGAAAAAAAACTTAATAACAAATGAGTGAACAAGATGCAAAAAGATAAGACAAGCACTCATAAGGCAAATACTTTTTGGAGTCACACCAAAGAAAATAAAAATATATAAAAGGGGTGGACTCCCAAGGAATACGATACGAAAAAAGAAATTTAACCCCTCTTATGTGTATAAGTTTCTAAGTAGACAACAATCATGATGATATACATCCACAAACAAGCATGTACACACAAAATAGTTACGAAAGTAAAGAATGTGATATCCAAGAGAAAGTCATAAATACACCAATAAGATCTTTTTATTGAAAGCATAGCACATAGTTCAATTTTATCTTAAAATTATATAAATGAATTTCTAACACAAACACGTCAAAGACACCACAAATATAAATAAGGGAAAATAGAACCAACAAGTATCACAAATGGAGAATAATTTTTCCAATAAAGAATTTTCATGCAAAGATGCAACCTACACAAAACTGAATTCAAGAAAAGTATGCATGAGAGAATTCTTGGTACCGAGATGGCATTGGTGATTTTGTTGTAGATAAGAATTAATCCATCATCCTAGCTTGACTCCAATATGCACATGGTGGCACCACCTTCCTTGAGAATGAGGCAAGCATCCAATGCATCACAAATGTACCTAAAAACACTTAAGTACAAAATGATCCCCAAACACATTGGGTCCAAAGTAGCTACACAAACTACAATACATAGGATAAAGTACACAAATATGTGCATATTGATATGAAATTGAATTTCATGCACATCTTAGCTGATCTAGGATTTGGTAGAGTTTACCATATATATTGGATGAGAGAAAGTAAGAATTCCATAACATAAATATCGGTAAATGTGAATGCAAAGAATTTCAAGAACCAAACAATATACATTTTGGAAAAAACACTAAGTAAACCAAGAAGACACACAAAGGTGTGACACGGCAAAAGGTTATCCATATTATATCAAAGATCCAAATCAACATAGGATTGATAAGATACCATTTTTTTTTAAATACATCATGGAGTGCGATATTGAACGTCCAAGAGATTCAAAAAAAAAATTCAACAATGAAAGATGTCCAATACCCAAAAGATACAGATTGAAAATAAAACCATGGGTGGGATAACCAAGTACCCAAAAGAGTAAGGCTCCAACAACTAAACAAAACCCTCTACACTTTTCATAATGGAACAAAGTATCAAGATGAAAAGGTTTGTCTTCTACAAGGACACGTCATCATGATTAAATACCAACTGAGAAATATTTAAAGACAAATGAAGAAAACTAGTTTTCTAAGGAATATAGGAAAGGTCCCCCATGATTAGTGCATTACTTAGAATTTGTATTTGAATATAATATGCACACAAATGAGATCCTAGATTTTCTTTTACCATTTAAAACACTAAGAAAATTTGAGTAGAAACAAAGAGATCCTAAAGAGGCAATGCAGGGAACAGGAGGAAACATCAAATAATTTCTCGGCAAGAAACAAGGAAGATAAAAGGAAGAGCCAATGTAAATATGATCAATAAATTCTACCACAAATATAATTATCACTTGTCAAGGACAAGGAGTAAGGAGTTATTTCTCGGTGGTATGTTGCATGGATATTCATGATCATATTCACAAAACAAAAGCATATGGGAAAATATAGGAATTTAAAACCATGCTTACATAGAAATTCTTGTCGTCTTAAAATAGACAAACTATCATGCAAACAAATTATTTATATGTCTTGAAGTAATCAGTTTCTCTAAAGGTACAAACAATTGCACCCTTGAGGAAAACCGCACCACGAAACGCTCTCACGAATAAGATACCAACAGATGAGCAAATAAAAACATTTAAGCATATTGGAACTTATTTGAGAAAACATGCCACATAGGAACAATGTAGTTTACAATATCAAATCTAGGTGGAAATACCTCAAATATTCACATTCTTTACGCTTGTAATGTGCACAAAGCTTACTACTCCCCCATAATGTGATAATCCTTTTTTCTTAACAAGAGGCAAACAAAGAACAACTAGAGATAATTAATGGACATTATATGATTTGAATTTTTCATGAGCATGACATACCACATAAAGACTAGATAATATTAAAATATCAATACTAAGTGGTATTCCTCATGTAGTCCATCCGTCTCAAATTAATTGTCACAAAGATGGACAAAAGTGGATGTATCTAGACATAATTTAGAGTTAGATACGTCAACTTTTGTCCATATTTATGAAAAATATTTGATACGGAGGGAGTACACACATTTTGGGATTGTGAAGTGTCAAAGGCATATCACTCCCCAAAAACTGGATAGTCCACCAATCACTAAAAAGATCTAAATAAGATGCAAACAAGATGCAATAAGGCTCAACACAAACTCACACGTACATGATGTGAAAACCAACATACCCATAATAGATTACTCAAGATAAGTAAGTAGTAAGCACAATATATACAAAAACCAATGTTGGAAAAAGCGCTAGGCGTAGGCGGGGGCGGTTGGCATCTGCCTAGCGCCTAGGCGATGCTTAATCATCCTAGGTGTAGCCTAGGCGGTCATATAATTTCGACCATCATGTGTGTATTTTCCTATTTGGGTTATTATATGTGTATATACATTAATTTAGAGCATGTCGATGAGTAAACTCATTAGACTATGAACCATTTGGCTCAACAGTGCAAAATAGCATGGTTTCTCACAGAAGAGGATATATTTATTTGTTACACTGCCTAGACTTGCGCTTAGGCCCTAGGAGAGGCGTTTGGTTTCCGCCTAGTGCCTAAGCATGCTTAAGAGGTACCTAGGCGCCGCCTTTTCCAACAGAGACAAAAACAAGCATGGTACAAAACCAACACATGCAAGGGAAAGAAATTTTCAATGTATATACAATTTTAAATACAAGTTACCGCATGAAGGAGAATTGGATGTGAGAAAGAGCCACGTGTAACATCCCAGTGTTTGGGAGGTTATAAGGATCTAAATATAATATGTGCATTTGCAAAGCATGCATCTAAAAGTACGGGAAATTTTGGCGCGAAAGTTTAAACGAAGCAAAGTGACCAATGTTTCCTTTGACAAGATGAAATAGGGTTAGATCATCTAGTCAAGAGTACAATTGGAGTGATCTTTATTACATTGTATCTCTACAAACTAAATCATTTGATAAGACAAACCATAATTGGTTATGATCAAACTAAATTCCAACAACCTTACTCACAAGTATATAAGTGACTTGGGATAATTCACTAGGTATCCAGAACTCAAAGAGGGGTGAGTATCCAAATCACAGATTTGATAATCATACTTTCATAAATGAGTTATACACAACTTAACCATCTCATCAACAGACATGTTATCACCTATAAAATAATAACTCTCTAAGGTATCAACCATTCACACCACATCTTTCCAAATTACTTAGTAACTACTAAGTTAACCTTCACATGTAAATAACAAAGGTTTAGTAGAACACAACTGATACCCACAAGTCTTAACTCAACACCCACCAGTGGGAAATGATATAATAATTGTACTAACATATTTATCGAATATGTACATATCTCATCAACCACAAAAGAAGTACCTAAAAGAAGAGTTAAATCCTCTTAAACTACTGTTAAATCTTGATCACTACCTATGATCTTTCCAAACTACTATGCCTGCATCTTGAATACAAATCAAGAATAAAAAATCACAACATGGCACTCTGAGTAACCAATTAACAACAATGATCAAAGACATTAAGCTCAATCACTTTCTCATGCTCATTGTTTCAATCATCTTATGTAAGTGAGTATCTGAAAGCTCAACACATCAATGAACCATTTGATCAACTTAATATTAAGTCATCATTCCATAAGCATTTCACACCTTTACTCAAATCTAACAATTCTACAACTGAAGTATCTATAGATAAAAGTAAGGATAACAACAAGTATAACCTCTATTAGAGGAATTGAATGGAAAGCTAAGTAAAACTAATCATGTATTAGACAAGTACATATCTTTTGGGAAATAAAATAAGAAGTACATGGAAGGATAATAAAAGCATGAACTAACTCTTAAATCAAGATCTTTATACTTTGTCTAGATTATCTTGTTTCCCAATCTTCTCTAAGACATTCTACAAGATAAGCAACCACAAGGAAGGAGGACTACCACAGGAAGATCTCCAAGAAGATTATTTAGAGTGTGCTTGAAGTGCTAATCTAGTCTTCTGTAAGAGTACTTGGAAACTCTTATATATTGATCTGATCTTATTAACACTCTTGAAATAGTGTGATACTCCAATGTTAGTGATATATAGAAGTAGTTTGATAACAAGACTAGCTACCTTGTTAACAGATCACTTTTGTATACTCAAACAATTGAGTGTCATTCACAAACAAACAGAAGTTTGAATACCTAATACATCTCAGCCTCTTGGATATGAAAACTAATTTGGGGACAAGCCTTGCAAACTTGTCAACAGATTCTTCTTATATGCTTAAGGCTAATTGATGTCATAAAACAAACTTCCCTATTTTTATAATCATCTAAGTGAAATCTTTTCTTGGAAGTATTGGTTGTTTTCACCACAAGGATGAGATAGTTGAAGATGGAATCCAAGAGCTGATATTTCTTACAAGTGACAAAGGCAGTACCAGAAGACTAGTAGCAACTAGAGAGAAAAACATCAAGCAGCAGAAGACCACAAGAAGCAACACTGCCTAAGTAAGGAAGCATAAGAAATTATCCAGGGAATTATAAGAAAATATTTGAGAAACTACAATCTCTGTCAAGCTCATGAGAGAGAAGGAACTCATAATATATCTTTAATGGAAACAATTATCAAGAGAGAAAATAATAACAAGCCCTTGCATCCATGTGTCTTGTGATATGCTAAGGTAGGTGGAAACAAACAAATTCCCTTGTTTTCCAGATCTTCCTCACCCATAATACAAATGGAAAACAACAAAAATTCAAACATACACCCACATGTAAATGATTATATGTTCTAAAACAAATATGGGATAATATCCATATTTGGAAACTGGTGGAAAACAAACAAGTAAGATTTTAAAGCCACTCAAGTTTCCATTTAATCAAGTACTATAAGAAACAACCCTTTCTTTCACACACACTTAGTAAATGACAACCAAGCTTGCTAAGAGTTTCAGTTAGGAGAATAACAAAGTTTTAAAAGAAAAACAAGTCCCTTCACCCATTAAAATCATTTAGTGTGTCATGGAATGAAATTCCATACTAAATGATTTTCATAACAGTGTATAGAACTAGTACCAAATAGTTTTACCAAGCTACTTTCTATAAGGAATTGTGTACAATATTATCCACTTATAACACACCACTTGGGAACCCTATGTGTGTTGTGTGAACCCTAGCCCCTGGTCGCCGGTAGCCGCCGCCGTCTCCGGTCATGCCGCGAGCAACGGAGACCACCTCTGGATGCGTCATAGTCTCTTCTACCTCCTCATCGAGTATCGCTTGCCGGGAAGCCGTGGCGCCGGAGAATTCGTGGTTGCCGTCGATACCCGACACCGCCGCCGCGGAACCTCGCCGCCGGCGATGTTCCGGTGAACAGAAACCAACGGCGCCGCTACCTATGAGTTTGTTGTGACCTTCTCTATCTGATAGCATCTACAGACCGGAGCAATTTGGGGTAAATCGACCGATTGCATCGATCTGAGGAGTTCATCCTCAATGCTGATACTGTCATGACGTCAGCATGACGTCATGGCAATTTTCCTTTTATTTTCATTTAAATTTTTGATTTAATTAGAATATGACAGGTGGGTCCCACCTGTCAATTTAAAATAAGCAGAAAAATAAATAAAATTGATAACTCAATAACTCTTAATCCAATAATCAGAAAAAATACAAATAAAATATAGAAATGCTTAGAAAAATATAATCTAAATGTTTATCAAATTTTCAAAAATGTTTAATAAAATTTAAAGTTTAATATTTTCTTTAATTAAATTAAATCATTTAAAATTGAGAAAAATAATAAATAATTCATAAAGTAAAAAAAATACATGTTATATACCAAAATGCTCCCCATGACAAATGCAATCCACCTATGATGTTTGCAAAGTCATTTGACCAAGTTTTTATGTGTGCAATGTTTTGCCTAATCATTTAATTCATTTAAAATTAATAAAATAATAATTTATTCAAATACTTTCAGAAAAACATTGAATGATATATCAAATTAAAGAGAAAAACATTTCCAATTCAAATATGTCAAACATAAAACATTTTGTTCAACTTATTAACTTGTTTCCAAAGGTACAATTGAATTCTGTAATATTCCTTTATAACGAGAAATAACTGCCATAACATTATCTTCCTTATTAATAAAAACCTCATGTTTTCACACCTACTAAACCTATCATCACAAGTCATTAGCAAGTATTGTGATGATAGAGTTAGTTGCATCAGTTCATCATTCTTGTTTAAATTCTTTGTTAAATATCTCCACTTCTTTCAACAACATAAAAGAATATGTGTGTTATCTTTTCAATAGTTGTTTTCCATGTGTTCTTGTTTTGTTATCCAACCAAGTAATAAACACCTCTAACTAAACATGATAAAAATTGTTTGCTAAGTAAAAGTGAAACATATGTAAGTCTAAAAGAACTAAGAACCACATCACCACAAGTAATGAAGCATTTCACCTAAAACCTGTGTGCTTAAGATATCGTATCAAACATGGCTTACACTTGTAAGCTGGGATGTTTTCCAGGGTAATTCACGATGCATCTCATTAATATGCATGTATCATCTTGCCAATGTTTTCTGTAGTCCTTACCGGGACTACTTTGCTATCTTTCAGATGTCAGGATTTTCTACGAGACCCTTGAACCCGAAGACATGGATTATTATTGTTATTTCAATCTCAGGAAAGTTCATCACTTGCTCATATCCTTTGCAGTACTTCATAACGAACTATTTGCAAAAACCCTATAGTATTATCACCTGTTCTCAAAAGAATGCATGATCCTATTTTTATAATAATATGACTAATTGAATGACTACCCGAGTGGTAGTGTTCTGTTTGGTGGGCGGATGGGACCATGGTAAGATGAATAGGTCAAAGGAAGGTTCCATCTGCATGGGAAAGTATTACCCAGGATTAATCACAACTGCCGTCAGGATTCTTGCGCCGTAAATTTGCGTTAACCATGGGTCTTCAATGGGGGGAGTAAGTCAGCCGTGATCTTTTCTCGTTCGCATGTCAACGGGTTGCCAGAGACGTACGCTGTAGGTTCTGCGGGACTACATGCACATGGGTGGGAGCCCTTACGTCCCACGGACTCTGGGGTCTATGAGTGTCTGCCAGGGGCGCGTAGATCTCCATCGTGAGGGGTGGAATCAGGCGTTCAACCTGCTGGCGGAAATGGGTGGGCATGCATTGTGCGGAGAAGCATGGTTTGGCTTGGACCAACAACCGGGCCCCAGACCTGAGTGGGAGTGGACAGGATCTCGAGCCTGGTTGTGCAACATGGTCTTGGTAGCCCATGGGTAAAGTAACACACCTCTGCAGAGTGTAAAAGGATGTGGCATGTTACCCCCTGTTCCGGGAAGGAGCTGCGAATGCCGCAGGAAAGGCAACTCCATGAAGTTCTAGTCCTGTGAAGATCTGGCAGGCATAGTTTTCAAAAGTAAAAGCAACCTCTTGAAGAAAGATTTACAAAACTTTGCATTAGCTTATGACTCTTTTGAGTCTAGAGCTGTAGTTAGTGCATCAAATTACCCACTATATACCATGAGCTTGCTGAGTAACGCTCGTTACTCATTCGTTCCCGTTTGACCCCCTGCTTAGAGTTGAAGCCTTATGGAAGACGTCATCGTGAAGCCATCGTTACCTCATGAAGCTAGGTGGAGTCTTATACTACTTAGCCAGTAAAGCATCGTCATCAACAACTCTAGTGGAGGAGAAGCTATCAAGGTGTAAGGTGAAGACCATTCATGTACTTAGCTGTTACAAGCCATAGATTAGGGCTGACATCAGTCGTAGTAGATTAGTTCTGAGCTAGAGTTCTTCTCCAGCTTGGAGCTTCGAATTGCTTCTTATGATGTTTCATTTGTATGAGATCTTCTTTGATTCATCAAAGAGATTCTCAAGATTTTATAATGAAGTTTGTATCCTATAGCTTTGCTTGGACCCACTGTGTTTCTGTTGTACCACTCTGAGAGATGTAATATTCACGGATAAGTCCTTCTGTGAGTATTATGTCACTGACTTGCGCACTACACATGCAGTGGTGTGCTGGGTCACCATACCACGATAATCCAAATGAGTTGGCTTGATAAAGTATAAACTATGAAGATCCCTTTACTCCTCATGATGTAGTCAAGTCTCCAATGCCCTCCAACACCTATTGATCAAGTTTTAGCTTGTTGGTCCCCAACCAAGTTGGGTCCTAAGAGGTTACTCACAATAGGCTTGGCAACCCAAATGGTTCTTTTCTTGATACCATTGATTACCAATATCTTTGGCAAGAAAATTGCCCACATTATCCTTCAAAATAGAATACATATTATAAATTATGATAGGGTTGGATAAGATACCATTAGTGCATGAAGAAGCAAGGTGGCCCTTCTCACGGCATAAATATCAACAACGACCCCTTCCACTTTTCTTAGTTAATTTCTCAACTTGAGGACCATTTGATTGAGTATTTTTGGGAAGAGACATTTCTTCAACTTAAGGTGGAGCTTGAGGTTGAACGTGTCGCTGCTTCCCCTGTTGCTTCTCACTAGGAGGCTTCTTCTTCGACAAGATCTAACATGATGCCCTTCAACTTTGCACTTGAAGCAAACATTTTTTTTTTCCAAATTCTTGATTTGTTCATATCCCTTCTTCTTGTCGATCTTGGACTTGTTCTTGTGATTGAAAATGAATTCAAGTCCTCTCTTTTCATTGGAGGATTTTTTAACACTCAACATATTGTCAAGTGTGGACTTCCCTTTATGAAACGTCTCCAAGTCTTTCTTGAAAGAAGTGACTTGGGCCTTGAGCTCTTTGATTCGCTCTAAAAGGTTAGTATCAACACAAGAGCTATAGGAAGTAGATGCGTCATTATTAGAGAAACAAGGAAAGGAAAGCAATTCATCACAAGATATGAAAACATTATGAGTGGATGAATTACTAGGACTAGAACAAGGCAATATATATATATATATATATCATTTAGAGTAGAAATAGCCTCATGAGATAACTTTAGCCTATCATGAGAGATTAGAAGATCCTCATGAGAGCTTGAGATATTTTCACGAGTTTCTTTCAGTTTCCCATAATTTCTAGTTAGCAACTCAAGTTGAGCCCATAGCTCAACATTCTCCTTTAGTATGGATGCTTCACAAGAAATAGAGTTACTAGCACAATCATCATCATTTTTTTTATCTTTGAGGTCATTAGAAAGAGCAAGAGGAAGATCATTTTGTAATTTAGAAATGTTTAGACTATAAGATTCCAAAAGGCTCGATTGAGTTAAGTTATCAACCATTCACACAACATCTTCTCAAATTATTTAGTAACTACTAAGTTAACCTTCACATATAAATAACAAAGGTTCAATAGAACACAACAGATACAAACAAGTGTTAACTCAAAACCCACAAGTGGGAAATGACATAATAATTGTATTAACATATTTATCGAATATGTACATATCTCATCAACCATAAAAGAAGTACCCAAGAGGAGGTATAAATCTTCTTAAACTACCGTTAAATCTTGATCATTACATATGAACTTTCCAAATCTCTATGACTACATGAGGCATGACAAAGATTACAAAGGAAGAATATAAAGTAAAAATCAAGACACCATAGAAAAACAACTAACAACTATGACATAAGTCATTAAACTCCAACAACCTTCATATGCTCAATGTCTCATTCATCTTATACAAAGGAACATATGAAACCTCAACAAATCAATAAACCAATTGATCAACTTACTATCTTAAGTCATCATTCCACAAACACTCCACATTTCTATCCACATCAATATTCAACAACTAAAGTAGCTCTAGATACAACTAATGGATAACAACAAGTTATAACCTCTATTAGAGAAATTGAATTGATACCTAAGTAAAACCAATCATGTATGAAACAAGTATCTAACTTTTGGGAAATAAAATAAGAAGTATATGGAAGGATGATAAAAACATGAACTAACTTTTAATCTAGATCTTGTTATTTTGGCTAGACCATTATATCTTGTTATCCTCTAATCCTCTGTAAGACATTCTGCAAGAGAAGAAACCAACAAGAAAGAAGGAACTACCACAAGAAGATCATCAGGAAGATTCTTTAGAGTGTTCTAGAAGTGCTACTCTAATATGCTATAAGAGTATTTGGAAACTCTTATATCTTGATATGATCTAATTAACTCTCTTGAAATAGTGTGATATTCCAATGTTAGTGTTATATAGAAGTAGTTTGGTAACATGACTAATTACCTTGTTAACAGATCACTTTTGTATACTCAAAAAATGTGGTGTCATACACAAACAATCCAAAGATTGAATTACATGGTACATCCCAGCCTATTGTATATGAGTAGTAATTTGGAGGCAAGACTAGCTACCTTGTTAACAAAATCTTCTTATATGCATAGGAAAAATTGATGTTATAACATACATCTACATTTTGTTGTATATAAAACCATGATCCATAAAAGGAGAAGAATAACAAGGAGAAAATAAGGAACCACAGTATGACTTGCACCACACATGCAAGTTATAAATAAGGAAGAAACCTAGATAAGGAAGAAAACAAGCAACATGTTGAAATCCAAGTGTTTGGTGTTAGATGAGAATAATTTGGTTACAAGGTGATGCCAACCTTGAGAACAGAATATTCCTGTAAGCATTAAAACAACTGAGTTTCGATAAGCCAATCTTCATCATAATTGAATACACCACAAGAATGATATGGTTATGGAATAAAATGTATTCATTTCATCAGGAGCTACAACTTACTACTGAAGTTAGTATCTGGGAACCACTCCATATACCCTACGAGCTCTAGTGGTGAAGTTCTTAAGTCAAGAGACCAACAACAGATAATATTGCTTGCAAAGGACAAAGGCAATGTCTGAAGACAAGTGGCAACTAGAGACTAGGACATCAAGCAACATAAGTCAACAAGGATCAACGCTGCCTCAGTAGGGGATCATAAGGCATTCTCCAGTGAAACATTAGGTGATATTAGAGAAACTATAACCATATGCCTTGTCAAGACTCATCCTAGATGAGGAAAAAATAATAATCACTTGAATGGAAACAATTATCAAATAAGAAAATAATAACAAGCCTAGCATCCACATGTCTATGATATGTGGGGGTTAATGGTAACAAGCTTAACATCTTGTTTTCCAGATCATTCTCACCCATAAGACCAATGTATAATAACAAAAATTCATCTATACATAATCATGCAATGGATTAGATGTTATAAAAAAACAAAGCTACATAAGGGAAAACAAGTCTACTCACCCACTAAAATCATTTGGCATGATCTAGAATAAAATTCCCTACATAGTGATTTTGTGAATAATGCATAAAAGAAAAACACTACTAAGTAATTTATCAAATTCTTTCTTAAGTGTATGTAAATTAAAATTGTGAAGAGTTTCAAATATGAAAATTACAAAGTTTTACAAAAGAAAAAAGTACATTTACTAACCAAAGTATTTGGTAGGACTTGGATAAATATTCCATATTTGGTGAATTTTGCATAACACATAAAAACACTACTATGTAGTGTAACCAAACTATTTTCCAAAAGGGTTTGTATACAAATTTGTCCAATTATGATACATCACCTTGGTATCCACATGATTGGTGTGTATACTTTTATTAATCATGCCTAAGCATAATTTTAAAGCCATTAAATAAATAAAATGAAGAGAAAACAACAAAACCACTTAATCTAGCACCCTAAATAAAAATACAAATATTATTCAAATTCACCAAAACAAAACATGGTGAGATGTAAAATTTGATGAGGAATTCAAATATATTTTTGTTGATTTTTCTGTTTACAAGAAGACCCTAAAAACAAGGTTTTACTATCGGTTTTCTTAAATAGAAGGACCTCTTGGTAATTTGTAAAAACTTCCAGGGGGTTTTCCATTAATTTTTATTTCTTTCCTTTCTTTCTCAACTCTGGCCAGAAAGCAGAGGAGAAGATAGGGATGGTGACGCCACTTCCACCTCCTCCACGCCGCCGTTCTGCGAGTATAAAGTCGCGGGGAGACGTCCGCATCGAGCTCTCTCTCTCACTCCTCGCATATGTTCCTCTCTCTCTGTACCTGAAATAGAAACCCTAACCCTAATCGCGGACAGCCGCCGGTCGTCGCCGTCGACCTCGGTCACTCCGGGACCAATTAAGACCACCAGTGGATGCGCCTGCTCTTCCTAGACCTCCTCGAGCGCGCACAAGTGCGGGGAATCCCTTGGCGAAGGGAATTTCGTCATCGTTCACCAGTACGGCCGCCATCGATTTCTTCTCGCCGCTGGCAAACCCTACCTCGCCTCGGCCAACCGTTAGCACCCTCTTGCTCCTGGTGAGCTCCTGATCAGAGTGGTATCTCCCGTTCGTTCGATTGCAGTCATTTTCGTGGTCGTCATTGGTCACGGTCGTTCGCCGCCGCGGGCTGTGCTTGGCGGAGCATCTCCGGTGGGCTACAACTAGCGGCGCTGCTACCACTAGGTTCATCTAAACATCCTCGAGATCATGGTAGCACCCAATCTCACTAGATCGGAGTAAATCCTCCCATTGTATTCGAGCTGAAGAAATCACCTTCTGTGATGATGTCATCCTGACGTCAGCATGACATCAGGGGCATTTTTCCATTTTATTTTCAAATTTGATTTAAAATATATACTGACACGTGGACCCCACCAGTCAATTCAAAAATAACAGAAAATAATTAAATTCTATTAATTCAATAACTCTAATTTTATAAATCAGAAAAATATCAGTAATATACCAAATTAATCAGAAAAATATAATCTACATGTTTATGAACTTTAAAAAATGTTTAATAACATTTAACATTAAATATTTTCTTTAATTAAATTAAATTATTTAAAATTGAGAAAAATATAAAATAATTCATAAAATCAGAAAAATACAAGTTATATACCAAATTGCTCAAAATGAAATATGCAACTCATCTATGATGTTTTAAAATTCATTTGACCAAGTTTTCATGTGTGTAATATTCCCCTAGTCATTTAATTCATTTAAAATTAGTAAATTAATAACTTATTCAAATATTTTCAGAAAGCATTGAATGCTATATCAAATTAAAGAGAAAAGCATTTCCAATCCAAATATGTCAAACATAAAACATTTTTTTAAACTTATAAAATTGTTTCTAATGGTATAATGGAATTCTATAATATTCCATTATAACCAGAAATAACTGCGACACCATTATTTTCTTATTAATAAAACCCTCATGTTTTCACACATAAAAAACGTACCATCATGGTCATTAGCAAGTTATGTGATGATAGAGTTAGTGGTACTAGGTCATCATTTTCAATTCAACTGCTTGTCATAAGCTCTACATTTTTTTCAATATAAAACAAAATATGTCTGTTATCCTTTCAATAGTTGTTTTCAATGTGTTGTTGTTTTGTTATCTAAGCAAGTAAAAGTGAAATAAATGTAAGCCTAAAAGAAGTAATAACCACACCACCGCAAGTAAGGAAACATTTCACCTAAAACCTGTGTGATTACGTTATCATTTCAAACGTGGCTTACAGTTGGAAGCTGGGGTTTTTTCCAGGGTAATTCACGATGCATTTCATTACTACGCATTACATCATCTTGCCAGTGTTTTTAGTAGTCCTTACCGGGACTACTTTGCTATCTTTCAGATGTCGGAATTCCTCTACGCGACCCTCGAACCCCGAAGACATGGTTTATTATTGTTATTTCAATCTCAGGCAAGTTCATCACTTGCTCATATCCTTTGCAGTATTTCATAACGAACTATTTGCAAAACCCTATCGTATTATCACCTACTCTCAAAAGAATAAATGATCCTATTTTTATAATAATATGACTAATTGAATGACTACCCGAGTGGTAGTGTTCTGTTTGGTGGGCGGATGGGACCATGGTAAGATTAATAGGTCAAAGGAAGGTTCCATCTGCATGGGAAAGTATTACTAGGAATTAACAACAACTATCGTCAGGATTCTTGCGCCGTAAATACCACGTTAAACATGGGTCTTCTATGGGGGGAGTAAGTCAGCTGTGATCTTCTCTCGTTCGCATGTCAACGGACTGCCAGAGACGTACGTTGTAGGTCTTGTGGGACTACATGCACATGGGTGGGAGCCCTAACGTCCCACGGACTCTGGGGTCTATGAGTGTCTGCCAGGGGCGCGTAGGTCTCCATCATGAGGGGTGGAATCAGGCGTTCAACCTGCTGGCGGAAATGGGTGGGCATGCGTTGTGCGGAGAAGGATGGTTTGGCTCGGACCAACAACCGGGCCCCACACCTGAGTGGGAGTGGACATGAATGTACACCTGGTTGTGCAACATGGTCTTGGTCGTCCATGGGTAAAGTAATGCACCTCCACAGAGTGTAAAAGGATGTGGTATGTTACCCCCTGTCCAGGAAGGAGCTGCGAACGCCGCAGGAAAGGCAACTTCATGAAGTTCTAGTCCTGTGAAGATCTGGCGGGCATAGTTTTCAGAATTAAAAGCAACCTCTTGAAGAAAGATTTACAAAAACCTTGCATTAGCTTATGATTCTTTTGAGTCTAAAGCTGTAGTTAGTGCATCAAACTACCCACTATGTATCATGAACTTGCTGAGTAACGCTCGTTATTCATTCGTTCCCGTTTGACCCCTTGCTTAGAGTTGAAGCCGGATGGAAGTCGTCACCGGGAAGCCATCGCTACCTTCTGAAGTTAGGTGGAATCATCTCTTACTTAGCCAGTAAAGCATATTCATCAACAACGCTGGTGGAGGAGAAGCTATCAAGGTGTAGGTGGAGACCATTCTTGGCCTTAGCTGTTTCAAGCCATAGATTAGGGCTGCCATCAGCCATAGTGGATTACGTTCTGAGCTAGAGTTATTCTCCAGCTTGGAACTTCGAATTGCTTCTTCTGATGTTTCATTTGCATGAGATATTATTTGATTCTTCAAGGAGATTCTCAAGATTTTGTAATGAAGTTTGTATCATATAGCTTTGCTTGGCCCTGCTGTGTTTCTGTTGTACTACTCTGAGAGATGTAATATTCATGGATAAGTCCTTCTATGAGTATTATGTTACCAACTTGCGCACTACACATGCAGTGGTGTGCTGGGTCACCACACATAGGAAAGCAAAACAAGTGCACATTCAAAATTTTCAACATAAAGAGGGCAAACTTAATATTGTTGAGATACATAGAACCATGTTTCCCTCTTTCATAATAACTTTCAGTAGTATCATGAATGAAATTAACAATACAACTATCACATAAAACATCCTTATCATGAGCCACATGCATAAAAGAAGTAATACTTTCCACATAAGCATAGTCATTCTCATTAATAGTAGTGGGAGAAAATTCAAAAATAATAACTATCATTATTATTCTCATCACCATAAAAATCAAATATAGGAGGCATATTGTAATCATAATTAACTTTTTCCTCAATAGTAGGTGGACTGCAAATATCATAATCATCATTGTAATCATCATAAAGAACTTCGACATGATAGACAAGTTGTATATTAGGGAGATGGTTTTGGGTAATCCCTCCATAACTATGACAAGTTTCATAAGGATAATTGTAATTATGGCCTATGTTATAGTATTGTTCATAATTATCAAAGACTGGGAGCGTAATATCATCATTAGAAATAGAATAGTTATCTTCCAAAGTGTGTTCATTTCTAAACACATCATCATTTTTACTAGAAGGAGTTGTATCAAGCATATAATCATCACTAGCAAAAGGATTTTCAAACACATCATCCACAAGCTCAGAGCTTTCTATATCATCATTGGAAGGAACATGGATGATACTAATAGTACAAGAATTATTATCATCATTTTTAGAATGGGTACCAAAGAGATTTTCAATATTAAAAGTAGTGCATTTCTCCCAATCATGATCACTTTCATAAATAACAGGCATAGGAAAATCATCGAGTTCAGACTCATCAGCAAAAACTATAATAGGAGAAACATGCTTAGGAGGAGATACCACTACCTCTCTCCTTTTACTCTTCTTGTTGTTATTACTCTTCTTCCTCTTCTTCCCCTATTCAGGAGGGAGAGGCTTGAAAGAAGCTTTTCCACATACCCTGGTTTATTGTTAGAAACAATAGAAAGAACTTTGGAGGATTCCTCCTCTTCATTAATAAGAACAAAACACATATTAGTCCAGTCATATTTTGGTAAAGTTTCATCTTTTATAATATTTTGTATGTAAGTATTTGCATGACAATTATTAACACAATAAATATGACAACCATGCAGGACGCTATTCATATCAAAAGCACTCATATCTACCAAGGAAGTTTTTCTTGATAACTCTTCACACCCCAAAAATAATGTAAGTTCATCATGCTGATTAGGAGTTATCATGTCATCACAATACAAACTTGCAGTGCTCATTGGATTCGAAAGGCTATTATTAAAACATGAGCATTGAAAATTGAAATGACCCACTTTATAGCAAAGTTCAGAAATAAAAGGATAGAGGGCACACACTTTTTCACCAAGATCATTTAAGCTCTGCACCACATTCGAGTTTTCTCATTCTTGTGATGGATACAATACTCTTCTTCGATTTGATTCTTTTCACAAGGTCTAAGTGCTCCACAAATAATTAACATGCTTACAAGAAATAGTACTTTCAGAAGTTTGAGCATGTTTATGGCAATCATTAATAAACAATTTCATTTTTCATGCAAGTGTCTTTAAAAGGTTCATAATATATGTCCCAATTTTCTTTAGGAACATTAATATGAGAAGCAAAGGATCTATACCAACCAACAATCATTTGAGAATCAAAACCATATTTAGCACCAAGCTCTTAAAAATCAGCAGTTTTAGCAAAAGACTTAATGCAATCATACTCATAGTTTATACCTGATCCTTTACCTTTGTCGTTATTCCAACCTTCATTATTGTTTTGAATTGTTTCAAGAAGATTCCAATTATCTTCAACCTTCTTACTTGTGAAAGAACCTTCTGAACATGCATCTAGATAATCCTTCCAATGTCCTGAAAGCCTTGCATAAAAATTAGTAACAATTATTTCATCAGGAAGCTCATGATTAGGACATTTGAGTATTAAGGTTTTCAGTCTTCCCCAAGATTGGGCAATTCTTTCTCCATCACGAGGCCAAAAATTATAAATGTAATTACTATCTAAATACAGTTCACGAGGAAGATAAAATTTAGAGTAAAAGAGAGATTCAAGCTCCTTCCACTCCAAATAATGAGGATCATCTAGTAGCTCATACCACTCTCTTGCTTTGTCCTTAAGTGACAAAGAGAATAGCCTCCTCTTAGCTTGGTCCATTGAAATACATGCACACTTGAACAACTCGCATAATTCATGTACAAAGAGCAAAAGATCACTAGGATGGATAATTCCATCTCCAAAATAGCAGTTATTCATGACATGTGCAACAATTTTCATAGGTATTTTAAAAGGAATACTTTTAGTAGGAGGATTTAAAATATTACAACCATCATTAGATTTATCACATATGGGAGATAAAGTATCATCAGAGAAAAATTTCTCCTCTAAAGCTGGGGAACTAAAAATATCATTTTTATAAAAACTAGCTTCCCCAAGCTTTGACTTTTCCGTAGAATTAGAAATAATGGCATTCAAAGAATTAATGCTAATAACACTGCTATCACTATTATGCAAACAAAATCCATAAGGTTTTTTAATTTTCTCGTCAAAAGCATCATGTCCTAATTCAATATAAAGATTATAAAGCTCTCTCATATTTTTGTTGTTTTCCATTAAGTCTAAAGGTAAAAACAAGGAACAAGTAAAAATAAGCCTAACTAGTGAAAATAAAAATAAGAAGAAAAAAGATATAATTGCATGATCTAAAGTAAATAACTTCGAGTGCTCACACACCAGCAAGAGGATGTGAGTACCTTTTACCTTACCTCCCAGGTAATGGCGCCAGAAAAGAGCCTGATGTCTCTGCACACTTTTTATTCTTGTAGACAGTGTTGGGCCTCCAAGTGCAGAGGTTTGTAGAACAGTAGCAAGTTTCCCTTAAGTGAATCACCCAAGGTTTATCAAACTCAGGGAGGAAGAGGTCAAAGATATCCCTCTCAAGCAACCCCGCAATTACGATACAAGAAGTCTCTTGTATCTCCAACACACCTAATACAATTGTCAGTTGTATAGGTGCACTAGTTCGGCGAAGAGATAGTAAAATACAAGTAATATGGATGATTATAAGTGATAATAGCAATCTGAAATAAAAATGGCAGCAAGCAAACATGTAGCAAAACTGATTCTAAATGGTGTTTCCATGCTTAGAAACAAGGTCTAGGGATCATACTTGCACTAGTGTACACTCTCAACAATAATAACCTAATTGAATGCATAAATATCATCTCTTCACTATGCTACTCCGAACCACTCTCCAGTCGGATAACAAACACCAATCATTGCGTAGGGCTATAAAAGCACTCCTTGGAGTTCACATTTCCCAATCTAGGTAAGCCCCACGCTATCACCATGAGACCTAGATGGTTCCAGACAAACACCACATTTTCATATGGCCATCCAACAAAGAAAAATATATATCACGCTAAACCACAAGGTGCACACACTGTCACCTTTACACCGTGATCAAAGTGTCTACGGAGATCTCATAACAAAGCCACTTGAGTAGTATAATAGATGAATATTAACATCTAATTATTCAACTAGATTACAAAGGTCATAATCACATAAAGATCACACCATGGGAGATAGATGATACACATAGCTACCGGTAGAGCCCTCAGCTCCGGGGGAGAACTATTCCCTCCTCATCATGGGAGACAGCAACGGTGATGAAGATGGCGGTGGAGTCGATGGAGATGGCTCCAGGGGCACGTCCTCATCCCGGTAGGGTGCCGGAACAGAGATTTCTGTCCCTCGAAACTTGTCGGCGATGACGGTGGAGCTACAGAACTTTTTGTTGATGGAGGCTAGATGTTTTAGGGTTTATTCCTCGGCGGGAATAAATAGGCAAAAGGGCGAGGTCGGTGGGTTCCCGGGGGGACCAAACCACCAGCTGGTGCGGCCTGGGGGACGCGTCCCTTATGGTGCGGCTCCTCCTCTGACCCCCTCCTGGACCCCGTTGACGTGCCGGGAATTCTAAGACTCTGGGATTTTGATTCATCCAATTCCAAGAATATTTCCAGAACAACTTTTTTAAAACCAAAAACAATAGAAAACAAGAACTGGCTCTGTGGTATCTTGTCAATAGGTTAGTCTAGAAAACATCTGGAAAACAAAAGAAAACATGTGAAAACATAAATTTATTGGATAGAAAACAAGCATGGAGCATCGCAAATTATACATACGTTTGAGACGTATCACACCTCGTGGCATGAGCTTGGAGTTGCGCTCTTGGGGAAAGTGGTCTTTGTGGAGATGTAGCCAAATGAGATCACCTTCATGGAACACCATGGGATTCTTGTTCTTATTAATCATGGATGCTCGGTGCTCGGAATGCTTCTCAAGTGTATCTCTTGTGGATTCATGTAGTTTCTTGATGTAGTCGGTGCACTTGTCGATATCCATATTCACTTGTTCGCGTAGATGCAATGGTAGGATGTCGAGAGTGGTGTTTGGATTCAACCCGTAGACAATCTCAAAGGGGCTTCTCTTTGTAGCTTTGTGAATATCTCAATTGTAGGCGAACTCGTCATGTGGGATGCATTATTCCCAATTCTTGAGGTTGGGCTTGATCAAAGCACGTAGCAGTGAAGAGAGTGTTCGATTCACCACTTTGGTTTTACCATCGGTTTGCGGGTGATATGCTGTGGAGAAGAGTAGCTTGACACCGAGCTTGGCCATCAATGTCTTCCAAGAGTAGGATGTGAATTTGACATCTCGATCCGAAACAATTGTCTTGGGCACACCATGTAGACAAACAATTTCCCTGAAAAACAAGTTTGCCACATGTGAAGCATCGTTTGTTCTGTTGCATGGAATTAAATGAGACATTTTAGAAAAGCGATCAACAACTACAAAGATAGATCCCATGTTTGTTTTAGTGCGTGGTAGTCCTAAAACGAAATCCATGCTAATATCACTCCAAGGGACATGTGGTGTCGGCAATGGCATATAAAGACCATGGGAGTTGGAAGTAGACTTAGATCGGATACATGTTGGACATCATGTGACGATTCTTTCCACTTGGTGCCTCATCTTATGCCAATAGTAGTTGGTGGAGAGCATGGCATAGGTATTGTCTCTTCCAAATTGTCTCATGAGACCTCCTTCATGTGATTCCTTCAATAACAATAACCAAAGAGAGGACTTGGGAATGCATAGTTTGTTAGCCTTAAACAAGAAACCTTTGTGTAGATAGTAGTCATCAAAACCTCTATTGGGCAAGTGATGCCCACAAGTTTAGGGGATCACAACAGTCTTCGAGGGAAGTAAAACCCAAATTTATTGATTCGGCACAAGGGGAGCCAGAGAATATTTACAAGCCTTAACAGATGAGTTATCAGTTCAGCTGCACCTGAAAGTAGACTTGCTCGCAAAAGTTTATCAGGGGTAACCGTTTTATAGCTGCAGTAGTAGTAAAATAACATCAGGAGTAAAATAGTAACATCGGTAGCAATTGCAGGAAACAACAAGATTAACGTACTATAGGCATAGGGATGGATGAACATAAGTTGCACGGATAAGATAGTTCATATAATAATCAAAACATGGGCATTACATATAGATAATAATAAAGCATCCAAGTTGTAGGGAAACCATAGGAATGTGTTCCAATTTAGTCGTACGTGATCGCAATGAGAAACTTGCACAACATCTTTTGTCCTACCAGACCGTTGCAACGGGGCCTCAAGGGAAACTACTGGTAATTGAGGTGATCCTTTTAATAAAGCACCGGAGCAAAGCATTAACACTCCATGAACACATGTGATTCTCAAATCACAGCCATCCTTTCCGGTTATCCCAATTTCTTTCACTTCGGGGCCACGGGTTCCGGACAACAATGTGTGTAAACAACTTGCAGATATGATCAAGAAACATAATTATACTCATGAAACAATAACATGTTCAGATCTAAGATCATGGCACTCGGGCCCTAGTGACAAGCATTAAGCATAACAAGTTGCAACAACGATATAAAGCACTAACAACAGATACTAGGCACTATGCCCTATTAATCTGGCATTATTACATAGATGATCTCATCCAATGCCTTCCATCCCTCTCAGCCTACATCGGGGATTACTACCACATGGATGGGGGAATCATGGATGGTTGATGGAGAAGTGGTGACGATGACGATGGCGATGATCTTCTCCGAATCCCCGTCCCGGCAAGGTGCTAGAACAGGAATCCGATCCCCAAATTGGGTTTCGAGGTGGCAGCGGTGCTCTGATGTGTTTCTCTGGAATATGACGAACCCTCCTCAGTTTTTAGCTCACGGGGCATAAGTAGTCAAAAGGGGAGCCCGAGGGGGTGCCTAGGGCAGACACACCACCAGGTGGTGCGGCCTAGGCCGGGGGGCGCTAGCCCATGGTGTGGGCCCCTCCTTGCCCCCTCCGGCTCTTCTTCTGGCTCTGGGGGTCTTCGGGTGAAATAAGGACTTCGAGATCTTTTTCAGGAAATTTCCTGAAAGTTTATTTTTCTGCACAAAACGAAACACCAAGGTAATTCTGCTAAAAACAACATTAGTCTGTGTTAGTTATATCCAAAACTCACAAGTTTAGAGGCAGACAACAACAAAAAATTTCGGAAAAGGAGATACATTTTGGACGTATAACCAAGAATTTTGCGAAAATGGGTCCAAAGAAAGCATCGGAAGGGTATAAGTCTTTTATCTCATCCAAACCTATCGAATTTATTTGAAGGCATGTAAGAAAATATTATTTACGATACAAATCATCCGCTAAAACATTTTCTTTACCTTTCTTGTACTTAATGACATAAGGAACAGATTCTATGAATTCTACCCATGTAGCATGTCTTTTGTTCAAATTAGCTTGACTTTTGAAATATTCCAGGGATTCATGATGGGAATGAATAAAAAATTCTTTAGGACAAATATAGTGTTGCCAAACTTCTAAAAGGCTAACCAAAGCGAAAAGCTCTTTGTCATAGATGGGGTAGTTCAATCTAGCGCCATCAAGTTTCTCACTTTGATAAGCAACATGATGTATATTGTGCATAAGGATGCCACCAATACACTTTACACTAGCATCACATTCAATATCAAATGTTTTTTCAAAATCCGGTAAAAGAAGCAAAGGTGCTTCAGTCAAACATTTCTTAAGAGTATCGAAAGCTTTTTGTTGAGCATTGCCCCAAACAAACGGGACATTCTTTTTTGTAAGCTCATTTAAAGGACATGCAGTTGTTGAAAAATCCTTCACAAACGGCGATAGAAACCGTCAACATCATGAAAACGTCTTATTTCACCCACATAAGTTGGGTTAGGCCAATTCCTAATTGATTCTACCTTCTTCTCATCAACTTCAACACCATTGGATGAAATCACAAAACCCAAGAAAACAAGCTTGTCGGTGCAAAAAATGCACTTGGAAAGATTTGCAAAAAAGTTTTGCTTTTCGAAAAGCCAACAAGTCTTGAGAAATATGTCCAAGGTGATTCTCCAAAGATTTTCTATACATAAGTATGTCGTCAAAATAAACCACGACAAATTTTCCAATGAAAGATCTCAAAACCTCATTCATAAGACGCATAAATGTTGAAGGGGCATCTGAAAGACCAAAGGGCATGATGAGCCATTCATAGAGACCAAGTTTAGTTTTGAAAGGAGCTTTCCATTCATCACCTATTCTCATGCAAATTTGGTGATATCCACTTTTAAGATCAATTTTGGAAAAGATTGTAGCACCACTTAATTCATCAAGCATATCATCGAGCCTAGGGATGGGATGTCTATATCTAATGGTGATAGCATTTATGGGTCGACAATCCATGCACATACGAGAAGTATCATCTTGTTTTTGTACAAGGATAACCGGAACGGCACAAGGGCTAAGGGATTCACGAATGCAACCTTTATCTAGAAGTTCTTGGATTTTCCACTCGATCTCCTTAGTCTCCTTCGGGTTGGTGCGATAAGGAGCACAGTTTGGAAGTGAGGAACCCGAGATGAGGTCAATGCGGTGCCCGATGCCTCGTAGAGGAGGTATACCTGGTGGTAGTTCTTCGGGAAACACGTCCTCAAATTCCTGCAATAAGGGCAACAAATACGGAGGAAAGCTTGTTATGGCGTTAGTTTCAAGTGCTTCTCCTTTGCACACGAGGACGAAGTGAAGTATGGATGGGTTTTCTCGAAGCTTCATGTTTGGTGGAAAGTAAGGCTAGGCCTTTGGGAGTACTCATAATTTTTCCACTCATATTTGGCTTGTGGCTTTTACTCTCTTTTTGGTGGATCGCTCTCTCACCACTCATCTCACTAGAATTGTTCTCTTGTTGGGTGCGTGCGAGCTTCTTGGCATTGTCGGCAATTATTTGGCTTGGAGACATAGGACGGAGCACAAAATTCTTGTTGTTCCATCTGAAGGAGTATTGATTGGTGCGTCCGTCATGAATTGCACCCTTATCAAATTTCCAAGGTCTTCCAAGGAGGAGATGACACACGGTCATTGGAACCACATCACAATCAATGGTGTCTTCGTATGGACCAATCTTGAAGGAGATATTGACCATTTGTTGTATCTTGAAGGTTCCGGAGTCACTTAGCCATTGAACATGGTAGGGGTGAGGATGCCTTTGTATGGCAAATGCAACTTGTCACAAAGCTCTTTGCTAGCAAGGTTATGGCAACTTCCACCATCGATGATGACCTTGATGGACTTTCCATTTATTCTGGTTCTTATTTGGAAGAGGTTGCCTCATTGATCTTGCTCTTCTTGTGGGGATGTTGGTAGCACTCGTGTAACCACCAAGGGTGGGATTTTTTCCACATCACAACAGAAGCTTTCGTCGTCATGTTGTTCTTCATCCAGGGGGTTGGCAACAATTTGGTGCATAACATAGTACTCATCTTCGCTCATTGAGTCACTTTCACAATCTTGGTTGACAATCATGATCATCTTGTTTGAGCATTCAAAGGATTTGTGTTCATTACCACCACATTTTAAGCAAGTTATTGAGCTATACTTGACTTGAGGAGCACTTGTGTTGGTTGTTGTAGGCACCCGTTTCTTGAATTATTGAGGAGGCTTGGTTGTTACATTGGGAGATCTTGGATTCCCTTTGGAGGTACTTGGTGTAGATGCTTGAACCATTGCGAACGTCAAGATTGAGCACTTACAGATGAAATAGGTCTTTTGCTTCGAATACTTGAGATTATCGAATAGTTGGCGCTCGGCCTTGAGTGCTTGATGGACAAGGCCAACAAGAATGTTATACGGTTGAAACTCCACGACTCTCTTTATGGGGTGATTGAGGCTATTGAGGAAACAAGCCATTTTGTGGTCTTTAGGCTCCGTTACCTTTGCTCTAGTCATGGCGATTTCCATTTCCTTGTAGTACTCATCAACCGTTTTGAAGCTTTGCTTGAGCTCTTGTAGATTATTGAGTAAATATTTCTTGTGGTGAGGAGGTACGAATCGTGCATGCATAACTTCTCTCATCTCATTCCAAGTGTTGATAGGAGGAAAGCGGTTGGCTATCCTTTGGGCTTGGACTAGTTCCCACTACAAGAGGGCATAACCTTCCAATTCAAGGGAAGTCGTTGCTATATTTTTCTCATCACTAAAGTTGTGAGTGAGGAAGATTTGTCAACGTTGAGATCCCAAGGGAGCTAAAAATACGGGTCGGGGTCTCCATGGAACTTAGGGACATTGACTCGAATGGTTCTCATGTTATTGTCTTCATTGTGACGATTTTTCTGGGGTTTACATTGTGTTGACAAGCAGTTTGGATAAAGGATTCACTGTAAACACACGCAAACATGTTTTCTGGGGTTTTTGATATAGAAGATAAATAAAGTGCGAGTAAGTAATAATAATTGCAGCAAGTGGATCAATCCTTTTTAGAGCAAAGGACAAGTCGGTTGGTTTACTTATGATGACCAAACGTTCTCGAGGACACATGGGAATTTTGTCAAGCGCTTTCTCTTCATACGGTTGATTAATCTTTATTGTTTTGATAGGTGTTGTGTGGGTGAACCTATGCTAATGCACCACCCTACTTGACTAATACATACTTGTGATTATACCCCTTGAAAGCATCTGTAACTACAAGAAAGCAATTAAGATAAATCTAACCACAGCCTTAAACTCTGGGATCCTACGTTCCCTCGTGCATCGGTTTCCTAACGGGGGTTTATGTTTCTGTCACTCCAATAACCCCACAATTAGTAGTCAAACACACAATGCATCCCTCTAGGCCCATAAAGGTGAAGTGTCATGTAGTCGACGTTCACATGACACCACTAGAAGAATAGCACCACAACTTAAATATCAAACTAGTAAATATTACTTCAACATAATTCCACTACTAACATCTTGACTTCTCCCATGAGCTCAAGAACTAAACAAACTATTGACAATACATCATATGGATCATGATCGGAGGTGATATAATGATAAATAAAAATTTGGTCATAAAGTGCAAACACCGATAAATCTCGTAAGCATCAACTACAAACAAGTAATCCACACTCGGAGAGAGATCTAATGAAGAACAACGATATAGAACCATAATTGTTACAGAGGGACAGAGGTGGATGGTGAGGATGACAGTCCTGGTGGTGATGATGATGACGATGATGATCTTGATGATACCCGGTGCGATGACGGTGACGATGTGGGGACCCCAGACTAGCAGTCCGAGACCTCCAGTATGCATACATTCACGATCCCATGATCAGTTAGTCGTGAACAACATACTCGAGTTGGCATTGCAGATTACAACATCCACTACACGATTACACGGCTTACACAACTCATCACATGACTCAGTTGAAAACAACTGCCACGCAGGGCATGAACACACACTAAAACATCGGAAGTCTTCAAAAACACACTCGTGGTAAACCCAAGTCATGCCTTGACTACCTACATGCTACTGACTCGGAGAAGTTCCTAGTTTGCACAGCCGTCAGTGACACCATCTTCTTCAGGTTCTCCGGGTTTCTGCTCAAAGTATGGCTAAGACAATAGCCAGGGACAAAACCATGGTGAGTACATTGGAATGTACTCGCAAGACACCCCAAATGAACGCTAAACATGCAAGTATGCATATATATAGGTGGTAGGAAGGCTGTAATTAGAGTTCAACTAGCTATGATGAATTTAAGACCCATCATAGGTGCACAAGTTTTATTTTTGTTTCTTGAAGAAGATACTTCAAAAGATATTTCATTTATCTTGTAGATATCGCATGTCCACAAGGTTTTGATAAAGCATTTTAAATAGGAGATAGTTTTCTCTTTGCAAAACTTCTTGGAAGATCACATCTCCAAGATCATCATTTTTCCAGTACCTCAAAGGTACATTCATTCCCTTTCCAAGTACCTCCCAGGTACAATTCCAAACACTTTTCAAGCTTTTGAAACCATTGACACAATGCTAGCTACAAGGCCATTCAACTGTCTATATCCGAGGACGCGGCTATTCTGAATAGTTTTACTCTGCAGAGGTGTACACAATCCACAAGATCTAGTACATCCGCCGTGAACAACCACGGACTTTCCAAGACAGTATGCAAACATCAGATAACTGGTCCTAACTATCCACTATGCAAGCGCTAGTAAATGGCTACCTCTTCAACTGGGTTTTCTCTCCCCGGCACCGAGTGAGTCAGCTGTATCAATCCGGTTTCCCCTGACAACACACCGCCATGGAAGGAGACCCAACTGTTGCAATCGGTGGCGAACTTAATCCCCACACTCTGAATGTCCCATTATTCCTTTCTGGCGACAATTCGGTTCGGGGGACTCTAACCCCTATAGCACTTTGAGGTAGACACGGACTAACACCGACAAGCTTTTAGCTAGACCCCTTTCCCATATTGTGGTAATGTGGAAGAACGGCTTGGTTGTCCGGCGAAGACTAGGTTATGTGTCATTTTTGGAAAACAAGTCAAAAACATTTCCTTCTTCACATACCTCCCTCGGACAAGGTCCCACCTTTCCTCGGGGTTTTTCCAAAGCTTTTGTTTTCCAGAAACACCAAGTTAAAATGTCCACTAGGGGACTTGAGTTAATTAAATGATGATACTAAAATTTCTAAGGGTCTTGGTAACACCAAAATTATATAGTGGATAAAGCATAATATAAACATGAAATAGACAGTGGTATAGTCCACTTAAAAGAGTAGTTTTTGAATCAAACTTTTATAAAACTTCAGAAGTAAAACACGCATGATAAATAATGATAAGTAAAACAACAGCAAGCATTTAGAGTGGCTTGCCTTGGCACTGGTCTTGGTCTTGCTCTTGAAATAAACAAGAGTTGCAAAAATAACCTCTCCGGGAAATAATACCGTCTTCGTTATCTAACGTCGTAAACTCAAAAAGGAAAACACCCAATCAGAACCAAACGAAGGAAAGCACTTGACAAAAAGTAAACATACTTCAAGCATTTCATCAACCAAGTATACTCACAAGCAATATTACTAGGGTGCACACCAACAAGCAAAACATGCACAAACAACACACATGAATAACACTAGAATTGATGCTATGGATCCTCAACCAAAATGGCATGAGTTCAGTGGGTGTTCCACTCTCATATCATGCTCAAATAAGGTTAAATGACTCTCTGGTCATTCATGAGGATGAACAAAATAACAAGAAAACAACCTAGGAATACATACACATGCATAGGAAAATAATAACAAGCAATACTACAAGCCCAGGGTAACACATGATTTTCTAAACATGGAGAAATAATATAAACAGTAGCTAAGAAACCTAATAACAGAGACAAATCAATACCAAACATGTCATGGCATCACTCAATACATGAAAATAATAATGGAGCAAAATGACCACTAAAACTAGAGATGTAGACATGCCTGATCATAAGAGATCATTAAACAAGATTTATTCTAACATGGTTGATACCTAAGATAGCATCCATATAACAAAGAAAACAACACCTAGACATTCTAGTAATATCAAGATAACAATCTAATCAATGCCTCAAAAATTAAGCATGCAAATAACAACTTATGGCAGAAAAACATCTAGAAATAACATAACATGGCAAATTGATCTAGACCTTATTCAATCATGCAAGCAAGTATAACATGCAAAAATAATAGTAGATATTCCATGGAAAACAATAGTGTATTATTCACCCAAGTTATCATAGTAATATGATGAATAACAAGCTTTAACCTATTTTTACTAGGAAAAACACTCTATGATATTTAAACTATAACTAACATGGGTTTTCACACACAATTCCTAACATGATAGTGTCACACTCAAGGAGAAACTCAAACAAGTATTACCACCCTAAACATGCCAGGAAACATATTTATAACAAAAACAAAGTAACACAACAATTTATAAAGGCATGACAATAATAGACAGAAAAGGGCTATTTACTAAATAATCCACCAATCCTATTCTGTAACTCCTAAAATTATGAAAATATAGTATAAGGTGATGCTAGTCACTAGAAAACCAACACAATTGGATTCGCATAAAAAAGCATCACCAATAAAATTAAACAATTCACAGAAGTGCTCTCTAGACTAAGACTAACATGCATGTCATTTTCACACCACAACACAAGTCAACACAAGGCCAACTGCCACAGATAGACATTTTCAAGGTCTACTTAGAACAGTTGAGTTTGCATGTTTTGGATACCTAAAACTCAAGTTATTAAATAAATGATGTTAATGAGTGCTTCTGCCATTTATTTTATTTCTCCTAAAATACAACACAAAACATGGATCTGAAAGTTGGGGTGGTTAAGAAAATGTAGATCTATCACTGTGATTTTTGGTTTGGCAAGTTTTACTCATTTTCATTTACATTTCGATTTAAAGTAACAGACAGAACTAGAGCTGCAGGGAAAAGAATAAAACAACCTGCAAAAACATTATTCGGGCCAGATCTGCGAGGAGGATGGGCCGGGCGAAGCAGGCCGGCCGGCTAGCCAGCGCGCGCTACCGAAATGGTAAGCTGCCGTCAGATCGGGAATCAGCGGTTGAGATTTAATGTTCTGGGATTTTATTAGATCCGTTGGATGCGGATCCAACGACTGTGGAGGGGCCGCGTCGACGCGCGCCGGTGGTGACCATTCCCTGGCGGCGGAAGAACGAGGGACGGCGGCCCGAGGCGGATCTTCGCCGGAATATCGCCGTACGTATCTCCGGTGACGCCCTGGGAGCGAGGATGAGTCGAGGAGGACCGCGGCATCGTCGAGAACCCGATGCCCCTACCGGTGCTTGCTGGGAAGGCCCGAGCTAGGGCTCCCACGGGTTCCGCGGCGGCGGACCAAACTCGAGGTGGGAGTCACCCCTGCAAGGATCGGATGTACAAATTAGGAAGGGCACGAGAAATGCGAGTACTCAAGGAAGGAAGGGAAGGAAATGGCTGGGCCAGAGACTTCCTGTGCTTGGGGCTTTACGAGGAGGTCACCGGCGGCCATGCCGTGCTCGATGTCGGCGAACAAGACACGAGCGAGGGGGTTTTTACACTCTAGGTCGATTGAGGAGGAGTCGAGCAGTAGGGACGTGTTGGACAGCGAGGAGATAGCTCGGGTAGGCATGGCCGCAGAGCTCGGCGCTCGGCGCCCATGGCGGACATGGCGTGCTCGGCTGCGGGAGAGAGGCAGGAGGAAACTTGGTCTGGTGGGTGTGGTCTGTCAAGGGGATCCTCCAGGGAGAGAGGAAAGGGGAGGAGGAGGTTTGGGGCGAGTGGGAGCGAAGTGCAAATGTAGACACCCGCAGGTGTTCGACAGTCAGCTGGGGGAGAAGGAGAGCGATCGAGGGGAAGTGAGGAGCACAGGTAGGTTCCTGGAGGGCTTGTGGAGCTGAATCAAGAGGCCACGAGCTTGGGCATGCCTTCCAGGTGTTAAAACGAGAGGGACGTGGCGAGCGCATCCTGGGCGCCATGGCCAGCTCACGGGTAGGAGGAAGAGGACAAGCAGAGAGGGAGGGCTCTTGCCAAGGAGTCACGGGAGGCTATAGGAGGCTGCTGGCGTAAGGTTTCTCCCTGTGGTGCACTGTGGTGGTGAGTGAGAAAATGGGGTGGTGACCATTCCCTTGTCCATTTGTTGGTGGCTGTGATAGGAAGAGAAAGGAGTAGGTAGACCATGTCTAGGGTGTCGAGGGACTAAAAGCCACTGTCCAGGTGCAGGAGAGAGGAAGGGAGAGAGAGAGAGGGATGACCAGAACAAGCATGATCTCAACAGTGTCCAGGAATAACAGAAGTGGTTTTTGCTTGTTTTCACCATAATGTTGAACGGAACATGGGTGAAAAATCATGTCCATTGGATATAGTATTAAATATGGAGTCTAGGGATGGTGGTCTCAAGTTTTTCTGAAAACATTTCTTTCACAAAATTTTTGGAATTCAAAAATGGCAGAAATAGTTTTTAAATGTTTTCTCCAAACTTTTCAACACAACTTCCAAATTTTTTTGTATAAATAAGTCCCACATATCCATAGGCATGTTGGGTAATTTTTCAAAGATTTGAGGAAATACTTTTCTTCACAAAATATTTTAAAATCCATTTCTGGTCTTTTGGAAAAAGGAAAATAATAAATAGTGAAGTGTTTAAAAAAAATTATTTTTGAGTTGGGAGGAGGGAGTATATAATATGGGTCTCAAAAGTGATTTTTAATAAACAACTCTTTTGAAAATATTTGAGGCACCAAGTGGAAAAAGGGTGAAAACAGGAGTTTATTTACTAGGCTAAAAACCATGAGAGATAAATAATTAAATGGCCATTGAAAAATAAATGGACCACATGGATATGATGTATAGGTCATGGATATTACAAGGTTAGGTTGATGGAGCTTGAAAACAAAGAGGAGTGGTTTTGAGCAACATGGGCAAAGTGCTTCATGATAAAACAAATATGATCATTAGTTTGGGGATGCCTTCAAAGGGGTTTTGAAAGATGATACCAAAAGGTTTCAATATCCAAATTAATAACTTGGATTCATAGTATATATATAGAAAAAGTTTTTTATGAAGGTACATTGTTGAATAGAACCAAAATGGACATAAAGGCATGTCTCCAAAGTTGGAAGTCTTTAAGAGAAAACAAAGATGATTATAATTTATGATGGAATATGATGTTGATGCTTGACCTTGTTATTACTAGGTTTTATTCCCTTAAAACAACATACATTCATCAACAAACAGAAATAAATAATTCAAAGCAAACACAAGATAAAATCACACAACACAAGATAAAATAACAAGACACACAAGATCACTCAAGCAACTGAGTTCTTCAATTTAATTTTCAGGATGTTTTCTCAAGTGTTAATTATAGGTAGTGATCAAGACATACCATGACAAGAGGATTTCATATAGAGTTTGAACTAAATGCTTGTTCTTTACAAAAGAATATAATTGAGGTAAAACAAAGGGGTGACATAGTCCCCTCTTCTAGTTTTTTCAAAAGAAGGGAGTGAGAAGGAGTTTTTGAAATAATTGCAAACATATCTTGGTTGAAAAAAGGTAGGAGATGATTACCTCCAAGATACTTTTCATATGGTTTTGGAAAATACCTTTTGTTTTCTCAAAACATGGCTTTTGGGTCCCTTCCAAAATCAAAACATTTGCAAAAAGATTTTTGCCCAAGAGGGTGATAGATGAAGGTGATAAGCTTCCTTGTCATGACTTGGTCACAAGGGTTGTGTTTTAAGAAAGTTATGATCATTGGTTTTTAATGTCAGGTGTTAACAAACACAAACACAAACACAAACACAAACACATACAACAAGCAAATAGAAATGAAAACACAAGCATTAGTCAAACATATCAAAAAGTTTTTGTTGGCCCTGATTTTTGGGTTATTGAAAACAAGTTTTTCCTGTCTTCCAAAAATTGGGTTGTTACATCTCTTTCCCCCCCCCCCCTTAAAATGAATATCGTCCTCGAGATTTGTAAGGGAAAACAAGGAAGAGGGTTTTCTTAACAAACAACAAACACAAAACTCTTTTTAACAATTTTTTTTAATTTTCTCAGGTTTTAAGAAAACCAAATTTTTGCTCCAAGCCTGAAGATAAGACTGACTACTCACAAAGGGGGTCACAGATACCTAGTTGTGTAGGGGTATAGGCTACAAACAACTAGTGATCTTGTCAAGATTTTTCCCATGATTTGAAAGAGAGTTAGTAGCTTGGCACACCCCGGACTTTTCTGGAGTCATACACCGACGTGTGGGACCGGGCCCACTTGGCAGTCGATGCCCTTCTCTCTTCTTCTTCTTCTTCTTCTTCTTGCCTGGCCTTCTCTCCTGGTGCGCACACCCTTGGCATCAGGGCGTCCTGCCCACTATGAGCTCATGGTGGGCTGACACCTCGCTATAAGACTGCTCTGAGTGCGACATGTCGATTCTTTGGCCACTTGGTGGAGGGATGCGCCGGTGATTCGCGCCATTTGCGACTACTGCAGCTGGATTCTTTGGCTTTTCCCGTGTAGTGCTCGACGGAGGAGAGGGCTCTTCTCATACTGCTATAAAAGGGGTCATCGAGGTTCACGAAATCGCGCCACACAATGGGTTTCATTTCTCAGCTCATCGATTATTTCTTCAAGGAGTACGTTACCCGGCTGGAGCGAGCAAATCCCCTGGAGCACTTCGTCATCGTTCTATTCTTCAGCTGTGGCCTGGTGGGATGGGTTACCGTGATCGTGGTAGTTGTGGTCTGCACCCCCTAAGGCATCTACGACTGGTGGTCCGGCACCAGGAGCGAGATCGCGGTGGAAGAAGGACGATCAGTGGCGCCGGTGGCTACGGGTGTGGAGGTCCAAGCTGGTGGCACAAGGCCAGGAAGACTCGAGGGGCTTCGCCGTCGCTTGACTCGGTGCTCTGCGTCAGGTGACGATGGCTCACCGTCAGACCAGGTTCCCACCAGCGAGGGCTAGGCAATGTTAGTGTCTACACCGGAGTAGGTGTAGTGGTCTGTGTTGGAAATAGACTTGTATCTTACTTTCTGAAAATTTCATCTGTTAGGTGCAATCTTATCCCTTGAATCATGTATCCCTTTGAAGTTCCAGTGAAATTTGTAGCACTAAAATGATTCTTCTTCTTCTGGGGTGTTGTGGCGAAACAAAACGTAGAGTATAGTAGCACCAGGGCAGGCATGGAATGGTTTCACGTCCTACTGTTCTTCAGATAATTTTTTTTAATGGAAGGTTAGTAAGGGATAGCTCAAAGCCTTCTTAGTTGTGTTGGGAAAAAATAGAGGGATGTGGGTGCACTAACTGGTTAAGATGATGAAACACTGGTGCAAAATAATTAAAGAGGCAAGTTTTTCATACTGATAAGCAGAGTTGTGGAAAAACTACTCAACTGAAACAGGGCAAGGCAATCCAACAAACACAATTAATTTAGCAAGCAGCACTCAATCAAAAGCAAACCAGGTACTTTAAGCACCAGCAAACGTCTAGAATCGCTGAAGAATGGGTAGCTGAAAAAACAACTCAACAAGACCTGACGAATCCTAGGGGTCTGAGTCAACTAGAGTGGTTGAAGCCTTCATGTTGTGAACGTCGTTGTTGAGCTTGATACTTGGCAGGGTCTTCTGATCTCGAGGATTTCCTTTGTCTTGTTTTGGCTTGAAAACGACTTGACGGTGAGATCACTTCAGTGTTGGAGGTTGTAACAAGTCTTCAGTATTAGCATAGCATTCACTCTGATGTTGGAGTCTTTAGAAGGAAATTTATTTTCCTTCCGGTTGTGGATTACTAAGGTCTTATTGGGACATCGTCAAGTAGGCAATTTTTGAAAAGGATAAAAAGAGAAAAACTTTTTTTTGGTAGAACTTTAAATAAAAACCAGAGTTTCATAAACTCATGTTTATCTATTTACAAAATATTTTGAGCCATGAAAACAAAGGACAAAAAGATATGTTTACTATTTTCTCTGTTTTTCTTCAAAACTTCTATTTTATAAACAAGGCAATAATTTTTTGAAAATATGAAAAAAATGGAAACCATGCTTAGGGTCCCTTAGATAAAAACATTTTAGGCATTAATATACTTTTTACCAAAATATTTTTATTTCCTATCTAACGTCCATGCTAAATTAAGGTCCCCTAAAGTCAGGATGGCTCTGATACCAACTCTGTGGGGACCCCAGACTAGCAGTCTGAGACCTCTAGTATGCATACATTCACGATCCCATGATCTGTTAGTCGTGAACAACATACTCGAGTTGGCATTGCAGATTACAACATCCACTACATGATTACACAACTTACACAACTGATCACATGACTCAGTTGAAAACAACTGCCACGCAGGGCAGGAACACACACTAAAACAGCGGAAGTCTTCAAAAACACACTCGTGGTAAACCCAAGTCATGCCTTGACTACCTACAGGCTACTGACTCAAAGACGTTCCTAGTTTGCACAGCCGTCAGCGACACCATCTTCTTCAGGTTCTCTGGGTTTCTGCTCAAAGTCTGGCTAACACAATAGCCAGGGACGAAACCATGGTGAGTACATTGGAATGTACTTGCAAGACACCCCAAATGAAAGCTAATTTATATAGATGGTAGGAAGGCTGTAATTAGAGTTCAACTAGCTA
This sequence comes from Alopecurus myosuroides, assembly GCA_028641055.1. Taxonomy (NCBI): domain Eukaryota; kingdom Viridiplantae; phylum Streptophyta; class Magnoliopsida; order Poales; family Poaceae; genus Alopecurus; species Alopecurus myosuroides. The sequence continues at coordinate 323,681,434 of CM054061.1, read as the reverse complement.
TGATGAATTTAAGACCCATCATAGTTGCACAAGTTTTATTTTTGTTTGTTGAAGAAGATACTTCAAAAGATATTTCATTTCTCTTGTAGATATTGCATGTCCACAAGGTTTTGATAAATCATTTTAAATAGAAGAAAGTTTTCTCTTTGCAAAACTTCTTGGAAGATCACATCTCCAAGATCATCATTTTTCCAGTACCTCAAAGGTACATTCATTCCCTTTCCAAGTACCTCCCAGGTACAATTCCAAACACTTTTCAAGCTTTTGAAAACATTGAAACAATGCTAGCTACAAAGCCATTCAACTGTCCATATTCGAGGACAGGGCTATTCTGAATAGTTTTACTCTGCAGAGGTGTACACAATCGACAAGATCTAGTACATCCGCCGTGAACAACCACGGACTATCAACTATGCAAGCGCTAGTAAATAGCTACCTCTTCAACTGGGTTTGTTCTCCCTGGCACCGAGTGAGTCAGCTGTATCAATCCAGTTTCCCCTGACAACACACCACCATGGCAGGAGACCCAACTGTTGCAATGGGTGGCGAACTTAATCCCCAAACTCTGAATGTCCCATTATTCCTTTCTGGCGACAATTCGGTTCGGGGGACTCTAACCCCTATAGCACTTTGAGGTAGACATGGACTAACACCGACAAGCTTTCAGCTAGACCCCTTTCCCATATTGGGGTAATGTGGCAGCACGGCTTGGTTGTCCGACGAAGACTAGGTTATGTGTCATTTTTGGAAAACAAGTCGAAAACATTTCCTTCTTCACATACCTCCCTTGTACAAGGTCCCACCTTTCCTCGGGGTTTTTCCAAAGCTTTTGTTTTCTAGAAACACCAAGTTAAAATGTCCACTAGAGGACTTAAGTGAATTAAATGATGATACAAAAATGTCTAAGGGGCTTGGTATCACCAAGATTATATAGTGGATAAAGCATAATATAAACATGAAATAGAGAGTGGTATAGTCCATTTAAAAGAGTAGTTTTTGAATGAAACTTTTGTAAAACTTCAGAAGTAAAACATGCATGGTAAATAATGATAAGTAAAACAACAGCAAGCATTTAGAGTGGCTTGCCTTGGCACTTGTCGGATATATACCAAATAGGGGTATATCGGATGGTAGTCTAAAGTGCCGGATTGCCCGGGTGGCCCAAATGGTAGTGGGCTACGGTCCATTGGGCGGCCCAGTAAGCTGACGCACAGAAGCCGGATTCTAGAAGAACCTGGATCACGGCCCACGTGATCTGGCTTGGAGTAGAAGGCGGATTCCTTACTTTCCAAGTTAATAGTTGCCGTAGTCTTCTAGGTTTCCTACTCTGTATGCCCTAACCCGGCTATTATATAAAGCCGGACGGGAGATATGATAGATAGAGAAGAAGATAGAGGCTAACTCGTCGGGAAGTTGATCCTCAGCAAATAGCTAAACAGAACCTCACGTTGTACTTGTATATACAGGCTTTAGCCCTGATTAGTGAGATTGCAGCAGTAGGAACGCCGCATTACTGCGACATACCGAACCTGGGTAAACCCTGTGTTTTTTTCCTTCGCGCAACCACGTCCCCCATGTCTCTACCCGTAGTATCATGGCACCCCCGTCTATGAAAACTACTACGATGTCTCGACAGTTGGCGCCCACCATGGGGCAAACGGCGTCAGGCGTTAAATTTCGATCTGGGATACTTGGCGGAATCGGCAGTTCCATAACAGTTGGAAGCCTGGAGTTCGACGATGATGTTGGACATTTCCTCGACAATGGATCTTACATACCGGCGCAAAATCATCTGGTAAGCGCCTGCGTGCTACCGATTGGATCTACAAATATCTTTATCGGACTAACTGCAGAGGCCATGGGGTTTTGCGGTGGAAGCAAATTTTTCCCACCCGCCCTATACCCAGTCGAAGACGACTATGATACCGGGTTTTGACCAGATCGCCGACAAAAAAGTGATTCACACTTTATCGGTATGGTGCAATCCGAGGTCGTCGAAAACACGGATGAAAGTAATCCCGTGCAAGCGGCAGAAAACAGCAAACCCACTACAAAAGTGGAAGATCCGACATCCGCCAATATAGCGATGAACTCGGAAGATGACTCTGTGCTAGCCGCCATTGAGGCAAGATTAGAGTCAGAAACCGGATCAGATGACTTTGATTCCAAAGACGAAGACGAAGACATGGACGCCTTCGAAAGAAAAGTTAAATCTTTTCAGGAGGGATTCCATGAAGTACTAATGGCGAAACCGGCTGAAAACACGGACGCCGGCAGTCAGGAAAGCCCTAGAACTCCTCCGCCAGAGGAAGAGAGAGAAGACGGAGAAACTTCTCCAATATTCCCCAATGTCAAAGAATTGACAGAGGATGAACCTGCCAAAAAGCCTCCATCTTCCAAGAAAAAACACAAGGCCGCTAAAAAACTCCAATACAAACTCCGGAAGAAGAAATCGGCTGATCCAGCTGATGAAAGCCCGGAAGTAGGAGATGCAAGCGGAACAAAACCTGCGGAGAAGAAAACAAAAGAAATCCTTGTTCCGCCAATGACAGAACAAGAAGAACAGGAGTTGCTACAAACACCAGTGAGATTGCACGAACCCCCTGTAGTGCTAGAAGCTAGGAGACAAGCTCTCAAAAGGCAACAGCAACATCTATTCAGAACTCGTGAACACCTCCAAAAAACCCAGGATGACATCAAGCTCATGAAGGAAGAAATCGAGGAGTACGAGAAAAAGAATAGATCTGCCTTAAAACCTACAAGGTTACCCGGAATCGTAAGACAGGAAGTACTACCGCCAAAAGAAAGGTTTCACAACCCATCTTGGCAAAAGCAGTTAAACGGCAAAGATGCCAGAGGCGAACCAATATACAAAACCGCAACAGAAAACGCGGAAGCAGCGTTCGCCATCCTCAACAACGATATGTACTCAAACGGTGAAAAACTTCAAGGGGTGTATGCTTTCCTAGGAAAAGAATTGCAACAACAACAGCGGGGGCAAGAGCGATCAGGGAGGCTGCATGATGACTCCGCCCTATGCAAAACAGCTACTTGCGCCGCTGGAGCACCTGGACCGGAGGAACCGAGAGATCCAAACGAGAGGAAAACAGATCCGAGAAAAGACAAGAAAAATCCCGATAACAGGGATGAAGCGTCTAGAACCGGATCCCATCTCCCAAAAGGTGGACTTAACACCCACGATCGAGAAGAAAAACACCAGAATGACAGAAAAGCAATGCCACCTCCAAGAAACCCAGCTGAAAAAGCCGGAAGACAGGGTATACCTCACAGGCGTGAGAGATCTCGGACACCCCCCAAGGACAAGGAAAGATACAGGAGTAGAACTCCACCTCATCCAAAGGGGCGTGATACCGAAAGAAACAGAGATGATCCCGGAAAAGCGCGTCCGCGCAACAATGGAAAAGAAAGGAGTAGATCCCCTTCTGTCCATTCAGCCGGCAGGTACTCCGCACACATGGATAGGGAGGAAAGAGACGACTTATACTTTGGACCTAAGTGCTTCACAGATAGGATCCGAAGGATAACCCTGCATTCTGGTTTTGCCAAAGTTGGTCCAACGTACCAAAAATACACCGGTAGTACAAACCCGGATACCTGGCTCTCAGATTACTATACAGCCGTCCAGATTAACAATGGGACAGACCTGGAAGCTGTAAAGTTTATTCCCCTAATGTTACTGGACGGAGCCAGAGATTGGATTAACGGATTACCTTCCAGAACTGTCGACAGCTGGGATGATATGGCTCGAGTATTTACTCAGCATTTCCGCGGAACCTACAAACGCCCGAATAGCATCAAACAGCTAAACCGTTGCACCCAGTTTGAAGACGAACCATACGTGGATTTTATCTCAAGATGGACTACAATGAAGAATAGCTGCTCTGGAGTAACTGACGTACAAGCAATGCATGCTTTCGTCAATGGCCTAAAACCCGGACTTGTACCGTTCATGGTTGGTTCCAAACGGCACAAAGATCTCAGATCTATGCTTACAACCGCCAATGAACATGCTGCAGCCGAAGACGACACCAGAGCTAGAGGAGGCAGTATCGACACACTGATACAGGACAAAAGGAATCCTCGCCCTGAGAAAAAAGGAACTCCAGACGCAACACAAACGCCCAAATAAGTTAACATAGCCTTTGGAAGTGAAAAAGGGAATAGGTGGAAAGGACGCAGTTCAGAACCAATCAATTACACCAAGGAAGAATGGGAAAAGATTAAGACGGAACCCTGCGTCCACCATTCGCAATTTGGGAAACCCACACATACCAACGCACAATGCCGGCTGAACAAGCATATGAAAGGCAGTGCAGGATCCGGAAATAAGGGGAAGAATTCCAAAAGAAAGTTTTCCAAACAAAAGCCAGAAGCTGAGAAAGAAGACAGTGAATCGGACACTGATGAAAAAATCCAGGAACAGCAGTGAAAAGGCGAGCCCAAGTTTCCGGGAGTTGATGGAGAGTGTGCCCTAACTTTCCTGGCGACTCCGTCACCAAAGGTGGCAAAAAGAACGCTTCGAGAAATAAACGCGGTTGTTCCGGCAACCCCGAAATTCTTGAAGTATTCAAACACACCAATCACCTGGGATCAGTCTGATCATCCTGGGAATATCCCTGAACCCGGCACGCAAGCCCTTGTTGTAAGCCCTATTGTCCAGAACACTAGGCTAAGAAGAGTGCTGATGGATGGAGGATCCAGCATTAATATAATGTACCTGGATACACTAAGACATCTGAAAATCTCCGAGACCCAACTCAACCATAGCAATATACGTTTTCACGGCATTGTTCCTGGTAGGCAAGCACGATCCCTAGGAGAAATTTCCCTAGATTTCACTTTTGGAGAAAAAGATCACTTCCGTCAGGAAAAAGTATCCTTCGAAGTGGTGCCGTTCGAAAGCGTGTATCACGCGATACTCGGACGTCCATCTTTCGCCAAATTCATGGCAAGATCATGTTATATCTATAACAAGCTAAAGATGCCAGGGCCAAAAGGAGGAGTAATCACCATATCGGGAGACTTCAAGTTGGCAAACAAGCTGGAAAAAGAAAACGTCCTTTGCGCCGAGAAAATCATAGCAAAGGAAGAGTTGAAGGAGCTGGCCAAAGAGGTATCTCCGACAGAAATGCCGGCAGGAAAAGAAACCCGGAAGCCACCAGATAGCTTCAAGGCCTCCGAGAACACAAGACAGGTAATCCTAGATCCCAACGATCCGACAAAATTTGTTGTGGTGGGGACTGGGATGACCAACAAATAGGAAGGCGAGCTCATCAAGTTCCTCCGTGAGAATTGGGATATTTTTTCCTGGTGTCCAGCTGACATGCCAGGCGTACCCAGGGAACTTGCTGAGCACCAACTTAAGGTGATTCCAGGCTCCAAACCCGTCAAACAAGGTCTCTGTCGATTTGACGGAAGAAGACGGAAGGCTATCGGCAAGGAAATTATCCGGCTTTTAGCAGCAGACTTTATCGAGGAAGTTATACACACCGATTGGTCCGCAAATCCGGTATTAGTACCGAAGAAAGATACCACTACCCTTAGAATGTGTATAGATTACACCGGTTTAAACAAACTGTGTCCAAAAGATAGGTTTGCGTTACCGCGAATCGATCAAATAATAGATGCCACTGCAGGCTCTAAGCTCTTATGCTTTTTGGATGCATATTCCGGGTACCATCAAATACGCATGAAAAAGGAAGGTCAAATTAAGACTTCTTTTATAACCCCCTGTGGGACGTACTATTACATAACCATGCCATTTGGCCTGAAGAACGCAGGTGCTACCTATCAGCATTGCATGCAACGTTGTTTGCATAGTCAGATTGGCAAAAATATCCACGTTTACATGGACGACATTGCTATCGTAACCAAGGAAAAAGATATACTCCTTGAGGATTTACGAGAAACCTTCGAAAATTTGCGCACTTACAAGATGAAGTTAAATCCATTAAAGTGCGTATTCGGGGTTCCCTCAGGAAAACTTCTGGGTTTCATCGTTTCTCATAGAGGAATAGAAGTTAACCCAGAAAAGATCAAAGCAATCTTAAACATCTCCAAATCTACGTGTGTAAAAGATGTCCAAAGATTGACGGGTTCCGCTGCAGCTGTCAGCAGATTTATTAGTCGGCTGGGGGACAAAGCCTTACCACTCTACAAGTTGCTGAAAAAATCCGACAAATTCGAGTGGACAGAAGAGGCGGATGCAGCATTAACCCAGTTAAAGGAAACTTTGATGAAAGCTCCGATTTGGCATCCCCAAAAGACGAAGAACCTATGTTATTGTACCTTATGGCTACAAACCGGATTATCAGTGCAGTAATCGTTGTGGAACGGAAGAAAGACGAACATAGCATACCAGACCAGCATCCGGTATATTATATAAGCGAAGTTTTCTCCGAGTCCAAACAAAGATATCCACACTATCAAAAACTAGCATATGGCGTATTTTTCGCATCCAGAAAACTTCGCCATTACTTCCAAGGACATTCCATAACAGTGGTATGTAAAGCACCACTAGGGGATATAATAAACAATGCGGAGGCGACTGGCCGAGTAGCCAAATGGGGCATCGAGCTAGCAGCCTTCGACATTAAGTATCAGCCCAGGACGGCAATAAAATCCCAGGTTTTGGCAGATTTTATCGCCGACTGGACAGAAGCAATGGAAAAACACCAATGCCGGAGTCCAAGTACTGGATCATGCATTTTGACGGATCCAAGATGAAGGAGGGTGCCGGAGCTTGTGTAGTTTTAAAATCCCCTAAAGGAGACACAATGGAGTATGTATTACAAATACACTTCAACGCCAGCAACAACGTGGCAGAATACGAAGCTTTGCTTCATGGCTTGCATATTGGAAAAGAAATAGGGGTCAAGCGCATTTTTTGCTACGGTGATTCAGATTTGGTACAGCATCAGCTCAACCAAACTTGGGACGCAAAAATCCCTATAATGGCCGAATATCGGAGAACGGTGGACGAGTTCGCCATTTGTTTCTTCGGATTCGAAGTACTCCATGTTAAAAGGGAGGAGAATTGGAACGCGGATGCGTTAGCCCGCATGGGATCAGAAAGGGTAAAAAGCCTACCACCAGGTGTTTTCGTCCAACATTTGCACGAACCATCGATAAAAGGTGGAGATGTTGATTATCCTCTGGCTTCCGAGTCAATTGAAGTCATGCTCGTTAACCCGGATTGGACAATCCCATATATAAACTTCTTAGTTAATCAGAAGTACCCGGAAGGAGCAGACGAAGTCTTGCAAAGACAAATCTAGCGTCGATGCAAAGGATACACAGTAATTAACAATTGCCTGTATAAACGCTGTACTTCCGGAATTTTTCTGTGATGTATTTCACCAGAAGAAGGACGAGAAATCCTGCAAGAAATCCATGCTGGAGATTGCGGACATCATGCTCAATCAAAAAGCATAGTCAAAAAAGCATTCCGTGCCGTGTTTTTCTGGCTAACAGCCAAGACAGATGCTGAGTACATAGTAAATACATGTGAAGGATGTCAGTATTACGCCAAGCAGACCAATATGCCAGCCCAAGCACTCAAAACTATCCCCATTACATGGCCCTTTGCGGTCTGGGGGCTAGATATGATGGGACCATTCAAAACTGCACGAGGCGGACTTACACATCTACTTGTAGCTGTGGACAAATATACCAAGTGGCTGGAGGCTAAACCCATCAAAAAGCTTGATGGTGTAACTGCCAGAAATTTCATCATTGACGTAGTCATGAGATACGGCGTTCCACACAGCATAATAACCGACAACAGGACAAATTTGTCCATTGGAGAGTTGGCAAAATATTGCCGACAAACGGGAATTCGCCTAGATCTCGCATCTGTGGCACACCCGCAATCCAACGGACAGGTTGAAAGAATGAATAGCTCAATCCTGCAAGGAATACGTCCAAGACTCGAATCTCCTCTCCATAGAGCAGCTGGAGCATAGGTAGAAGAGCCACCTTCCGTGCTTTGGAGTATTCGAACAACACCGAACAGGTCAACAGGGCAACCCCCGTTTTTCCTAGTTTATGGTGCGGAGGCAATCCTTCCAACGGACATGATCCATGATAGCCCAAGAGTGCAAGATTTTGATGACTCGGATGCCCAAAAAGCACGACAGGATGCCGTCGATCTCTTAGAAGAGGAACGAGAACTTGTGCTTCAAAGATCCGCCATCTATCAGCAAGGTTTACGACGTTATCATAGTCGGAAAATCAGGCATCGTTCTTTTAAAGAAGGTGACCTAGTGCTAAGATTGGTGCAGCAAAGAAAGCACAAACTGGCCCCAGTATGGGAAGGACCATTTGTCATTAGTAAAGCCATGAAGAATGGATCATATTATCTTGTTGACATTCGCGATACGGAAGATGATCCCGAGAAGCCGAATCGCAAAAGAAAGAGAAAGATAGATGATGAGCTAGGAGAGACAAAAAGGCCCTGAAGTATCCAGCAGTTACGTCCCTTCTATACTTAGTTCAATTCTATGTAAAAATCTTTGAGATCATGAAATAAAGTTGTCGGAATTCTTATATCCATGTTTTTTACAAGTTTATTATAGTTCAAAACATGATTCCACCTTATCTATTTCCCAATGATCTTACAAAATACTCAATGTTAACCCGAATTGTGCCTGCGTGCTCGGCGTTTAAAAACTGAATGATTTTCAGCCTACCAAAGGCTAAAGGAAACTCGGATTGTGCCTGCGTGCCCAAGTTTCATTCAAAAAATTCCTTACGGTTCTCTAAGCATTATCTGATTGTTTGTGCGTTGGGTCACTGGAGCTAGTTAGTAAAAATGCCCTTAGTATGATCCATGTTTCCGAGTTTAAACTGATTGGTTTCACCCAGTAACTCGGCATGACGATTCATAATACTATTGAGCCATTTCAAACACTAAGGACAGTTAAAACACATAAGCCAGAGAACTTAGAAGATAAAGGAATATAAATACCCGGAAAACTTGCAAAGGATTTCATAATTAAACTGCAAAAGGCGGAGTACTTGTTTATACAAAAGGATAGAAGCATTACAATATAAGTTTACATTGTAAAGTGCAGTAATGCTCCTATTTTCTACTTCCACCATCCAGGTTAAGCAGAATCCTTCAGGCATCCGAGCCTTCATCGCTGCTGTCGTTCTCGGGGGCTTCGGGAATCGCTTCTTCCGGATAGGTGATGGAGATGTTCACCATGGAGGCGATCTTGGTGGCGCGACCCTTGATCTCGTCGAAGATGGTGGTCCGCTGGGTTTCCGAGTATCCAAGAGGGATACCGGACGCCACGCGCCAAGATTTGGCACTAGGGTAATGCATACACATAAGGCCTAGGGCCATGCGTGCACCACCCCGTGCTGCGGAGCGCAAGGTGGACTCCTTGGATTCCGCCACCTCCAGGATAGCTTCCGGAAGTTTTTCAACTTCCGAGAATTCCCCAGTTCTTGAGGGAAGGAACTTGTTGACCAGCTGCATGCCTGCAGCCCTGATCGCAGTCCATACCTTCCCAAAAGCTCGGATTTTCTCAATCCGAGTAAGTTCTGGGTTATCTCTTGTTTTTTCAGACAAACAACCAAAAGGTTAGCGAAAAAATAGAGAAGGAAATTAGGACATGGAAAAACCGGTATATGATAGCAACTTACCGAGAATCTTGTCCATCTCGGAGCCTTCCTCAAGGCGCAGGGTTAAGGCATTCTCCAAGTCTTAGATAGTAGCCTTGTCCTTGTCCGCCTGCTAGGAGGCCTTGGATTGAGCAATCCCAAGGGCCATGTTGCTGGCCTCCAGATCCTTTTGAGCCTTCATAAGATCCTTATGAAGGTCCAAATTCTCCTATCGGAGAATCGCGGCATTGCCGACATCTTCAGCTATTTCCTTGGCCTTAGCCAAAGCAGCTGGAAAGCAAGGAACAAAATTCCGAGTTTTAGAAAAACTTGGAAAAGTACTTAGACAAAAAAGCTGGATAAAAGAATTTCAGAGAATCAAAATATACCTATTGTTTCCGACAGCTGTAGCTGAGATGATGCCAACTCTGCTTTCTTAACATTAATAATAGATAGAAGGGTTTTCACCTCTTCATTCTTGATGTTAAGCTTGTTAAAAATTTCCAAGTTTATCTTATCAGCAGTATGCTGAAACGCGGAAATGAACTTAAGACGCTTAAGTTAAAAACAAGCGTAATAAGAAGCATTAAGTGGACAGCATGCTTTCAACTTATTGCTTGGGGGCTAGAGATATTACCTGGCTCATTTCCTGCAAATTTGACAAGGTTTCATTGAAATCCTTTACATATTCAGAGAAAAGGATTCCAACGTGGTAAAGGCCATCTTGAATGACCTGACGAGGTGAAAATACGAAGTCATTGCGGACAATTAGCCCGCCTTGTGGCCAAGGACGGATTAGAGGGGCAGGAGCGAAGAATTTTCTAGCTTCTGGACGAATATATCCGAGTTCATCGAACGGTTCTTCCTTTACCTAGAAATTCCTGTTAAAAGTGGGAATGGGTTCGTCCTCCCCAGATGCTCGAAGATTTCTACCCATCTCTGGTCCCACCCTTTCCCTCACATCCATGTTGGATGCAATAGGCTGGCTGGACCGCTGAAATTCTGCGCCCGGGTTTGTGGTTTCCTCTTCCCCGTGAATACAGCTGAAGAGGGAGAAACTGCAGCGGAAGATGGTTCTCCTTTGGCAGCAGCCTTATGTTTCTTCAATTTCTTTGCCTTTAGAGGAACTGGAGCAAGGATGAAAAGGGAAACATCCGAGAAATAAATATCTCAAACAACCAGAAGGGAATGATAAGTAGAAAGCTCCAGTAAAATACCCAGATACGGCGATGGGAGTTCCGTCAATATTTATCACTTCTTCAAAGGTCACCTGCCTCTTGCGTTTCCGGCCGCCATAAAAGCTGGCATGTAGTTCGTCGAGCTCGGCATCGGATGAAAGATCGATTCCTTTAAGTTCTTCGAACTATGGAGACGGCAAAGATCCGAATAAGTCAGGAAAAAGAGATAATCCGAGAGAAACCCAAAATCGAGGAAAATATAAATACCTTAGGGACTGGGTTTTCCTCGTGATACATTTCCAAACTTTATGTGTATTGGACGCGAGTAGCGACCAATTGGTTAAATCGTTTTTTGAAGTCCCTTTTGGAGAAGGCTTTGTCCGTCCCTCTCATGCTATCTTCTGGCCCTTCGTATTCACAAAGGAGTCAGGAACGAAAAGCGAGAGGTTTAATACAGCGTCCAAACCAGCACAAGGCAGTATCTGTTCTGGTTAAGGGAGGCTGGGAAAAGGTAAGTTTGGCGATACGCCATTTTATCTTCATCAGGTTTTCTGGCAAAGATTGCACTGCTTCGACTGCCCAACTCTCTTGAGGAACGGCGGCGGAATTGACGAATGGAGGAACCACGTTTTCTTTCCCGGGAAACGGGATGTCGTGATGGTAAAAGAAGGAACCCGTCCAAAACTTGACGGATTCTGATGTTTTTATCTTTGGGTACCAATCTTCCCTGAACCTCCGAAGAGTGAGAGAAATAGTCCCGCAGACGGGAAGAACACCCTCTGTAGGGTTGCGCTTCACTCCAAAGCAATATTGCCAAAAATCTAGTCTGGGAGCTATTCCTAAATACCCTTCAAAAAGGGCTTGGAAGCCAGCTAGGTAGAGAATGGAGTTTGGTGGAAGATTGTGTGGCTGAATGCCGTAATGGTTAAGGACGTCCAAGAAAAAGGCGGAAGGTGGCAAACCCATACCTCTCGCAATATTAGAAGTAAGGAGGACGCGTTCTCCGTCTTTTGGCATGGGCTCGGATTCGTCTTCCGGGCTCCGCCATTTGTCTTTAACCAGAAGCCCTTCCTTTTCCATTGTCGGAAGGAGGGATGGTAAAATATTACTCGGACTCCAATTGTCGGCAATCTCCGTCTCTTCCTTAACTCCGGCGGCGGCGGATGCTGCGACCTCCGCGGCCGCAAGCTTATCGCCGACAAGTTCAATCTTCTCCTCTGCCGTTTCGGGAGCGAACGGCGGAGTGGGCGCGGAGGAGGAACCCTTAGGATCTGCGGTGGCGGAGAGGTTTCCTTCGCCCGCCGCGGTGTCCGTGGTCTTCGCCGGCTCGTCGCCGGTGGACCGCACTGGAGAATCCAGTTGCGGGTCCATTGTGTCGATGATTTCGTCAATCTCTTTGGAGACGGTGCGGGCTGGTGAAAATGACGGAGAAGCCATCGAGTGGCGGCGCTAGGTCGTCTCCGGTGAGGTCTTGGGCGCGATTCGCGCTCGGGCGTTTCTCTGCTGCGAGCTTGGGCGCTGGAATGGCGTGTGAGGTGAGAGAGGAAGGTTTTTCCAGAGGACGAAGATGGCTATTTATAGCCGGAATTCCGTCAGGATGCGTGCTAATGGCTCTTTTGACCGTTGGATGTCCAACGCGTGTCACTCGCCGGAAAATCCGGGAAATGAATCGACAGGATGATTATGGTTATCTCCTCGTTTCCCGCGAGAATCTGTCAGAGAGATGTTTCTGGGTTTTCTCGCCTGTAGCCCAAACGTCCCTTGCATCAGCAAGTTTTAAGCGCTGACGTAGGAAGTTCCTTCTCCGCGAAGGATCGTGTGACAAAAGCCGGATTTTTCTGGATTCTGAGTTTTACGTTACTATCTCCTTTAAAGGAAGAAAAGAAGAATCAAGACTACAGGCCGATATTTCTCGGAAGGATGCATTTGGCGAAAGACGGCGAAAACGGAGTCTCGATCCTTCTTGGGGGCTACTGTCGGATGTATACCAAATAGGGGTATATCGGATGGTAGTCTAAAGTGCCGGATTGCCCGGGTGGCCCAAATGGTAGTGGGCTACGGTCCATTGGGCGGCCCAGTAAGCTGACGCACAGAAGCTGAATTCTAGAAGAACCCGGATCACGGCCCACGTGATCTGGCTTGGAGTAGAAGGCGGATTCCTTACTTTCCAAGTTAATAGTTGCCGTAGTCTTCTAGGTTTCCTACTCTGTATGCCCTAACCCGGCTATTATATAAAGTCGGACGGGAGATATGATAGATAGAGAAGAAGATAGAGGCTAACTCGCCGGGAAGTTGATCCTCAGCAAATAGCTAAACAGAACCTCACGTTGTACTTGTATACACAGGCTTTAGCCCTGATTAGTGAGATTGCAGGAGTAGGAACGCCGCATTACTGCGACGTACCGAACCTGGGTAAACCCTGTGTTTTTGTCCTTCACGCAACCAAGTCCCCCACGTGTCTACCCGTAGTCTCATGTAACCCCCGTCTATGAAAACTACTACGATGTCTCGACAGCACTGGTCTTGGTCTTGCTCTTGAAATAAACAAGAGTTGCAAAAATAACCTCTCCGGGAAATAATACCGTCTTCGTTATCTAACGTCGTAAACTCAAAGAGGAAAACACCCAATAAGAACCAAACAAAGGCAAGCACTTGACAAAAATTAAACATACATAAAGCATTTCATCAACCAAGTATACTCATAAGCAATATTAGTAGGATGCACACCAACAAGCAAAACATGTACAAACAACACACATGAATAACACTAGAATTGATGCTATGGATCCTCAACCAAAATGGCATGAGTTCAGTGGGTGTGCCACTCTCATATCATGCTCAAATAAGGTTAAATGACTCTCTGTTCATTCATGAGAATGAACAAAAATAACAAGAAAACAACCTAGGAATACATATACATGCATAGGAAAATAATAACAAGCAATACTACAAGCCCATAGTAACACATGATTTTCTAAACATGGAGAAATAATATAACCAGTAGCTCAGCAACCTAATAACAGAGACAAATCAATACCAAACATATCATGGCATCACTCAATACATGAAAATAATCATGGAGCAAAATGGCCACTAAAACTAGAGATGCAAAAGGGGCTATTTAGACATGTAGACATGCATGACCATAAGAGATCATTAAACAAGATTTATTCTAACATGGTTTATACCTAAGATAGCATCCATATAATAGAGAAAACAACACCTAGACATTCTAGTAATATAAAGATAATAATCTAATCAATGCCTCAAAAATTAAGCATGCAAATAACAACTTATGGCAGAAAAACATCTAGAATTAACATAACATGGCAAATTGATCTAGACCTTATTCAATCATGCAAGAAAGTATAACATGCAACAATAACAGTAGCTATTCCATGGGAAACAATACTAAATCATTTGCCCAAGTTATCATAGTAATATGATGAATACCAAGCTTTAACCTATTTTTACTAGGAAAAACACTCTATAAGATTTAAACTATAACTAACATGGGTTTTCACACACAATTCCTAAAATGATAGTGTCACACTAAAGGAGCAACTCAAACAAGTATTACCACCCTAAACATGCTAGGAAACATATTTATAATAAAACAAAGCAACACAACAATTTATAAAGGCATGCCAATAATAGACAGAAAAGGGCTACTTACTAAATAATCCACCAATCCTATTATGTAACTTCTAAAATTATGAAAATATAGTATAAGGTGCTCCCAGTCACTTGCAAACCAACACAATCGGATTCAGATCAAAAAGCATCACCAATAAAATTAAACAATTCACAGAAGTGTTCTCTGTCCTAAGACTAACATGCATGTCATTTTCACACCACAACTCAAGTCAACACAAGGCCAACTGCCACAGATAGACATTTTCAAGGTCTACTCAGAACAGTTGAGATTGCATGTTTTGGATACCTAAAACTCAAGTTATTAAATAAATGGTGTTAATGAGTGCTTCTGCCATTTATTTTATTTCTCCTAAAATACATCGCAAAACATGGATTTGAAAGTTGGGGGTGGTTAATAAAATATAGATCTAGCACTGTGATTTTTGGTTGGCAAGTTTTACTCATTTTCATTTTCATTTCGATTTAAAGTAACAGACAGAACTAGAGATGCAGGGAAAAGTATAAAACAACCTGCAAAAACATTATTCGGGCCAGATCTGCGAGGAGGATGGGCCGCGCGAGGCAGGCCGGCCCGCTGGCCAGCGCGCGCTGCCGAAACGGTAAGCGGCCGTCAGATCGGGAATCAGCGGCTATGATTGAATGTTCAGGTATTTGAACAGATCCGTTGGATGCGGATCCAACGACTGTGGATGGGCCGCGTCGACGCGCGCCGGCGGCGACCATTCCCTGGCGGCGGAAGAACGAGGGACGGCGGCCCGAGGCGGATCTTCGCCGGAATATCGCCGTACGTCTCTCCGGTGACGCTCTGGGAGCGAGGATGAGTCGAGGAGGACTGCGGCATCGTCGAGAACCCGATGCCCCTGCCGGCGCTTGCTGGGGAAGGCCCGAGCTAGGGCACCCACGGTTTCCGCGGCGGCGGACCAGACTCGTGGTGGGCGACACCCCTGCAAGGATCGGATGTACAAAATTAGGAAGGGCACGAGAAATGCGAGTACTCAAGGAAGGGAGGGAAGGAAATTGATGGGCCAGAGACTTCCTGTGCTTGGGGCTTGACGAGGAGGTCACCGGCGGCCATGCCGTGTTCGATGTAGGCGAACAAGACACGAGAGAGGGGGCTTTTTGCACTATAGGTCGATTGAGGAGGAGTGGAGCAGTAGGGACGTTTTGGACAGCGAGGAGATAGCTCGAGGAGGCCTGGCCACAAAGCTCGGTGTTCGGCGCCCATGGCGGACATGGCGTGCTCGGCTGCGGGAGAGAGGCAGGAGGAAACTTGGTCTGCTGGGTTTGGTCTGTCAAGGGGATCCTCCAGGGAGAGAGGAAAGGGGAGCAAGAGGTTTTAGGCGAGTGGGAGCCGAGTGCAAACGCAGACACCCGTAGGTGTTCGTCAGTCAGCTGGGGGAGAAGGAGAGCGAGCTGGGGTAAATGAGGAGCACGAGGCCACAAGCTCGGGCATGCCTTCTAGGTGTTAGAACACGAGGGGCGTGGCAAGCGAGTCCTGGGCGCCATGGCCAGCGCACGGGTAGGAGGAAGAGGACAAGCAGAGAGGGAGGACTCTCGCCAGGGAGTCACAGGAGGCTATAGGAGGCTGCTGGCGCAAGGTTTCTCCCTATGGTGCACTATGGTGGTGAATGAGAAAATGGGGTGGTGATCATTCCCTTGTCCATTTGTTGGTGGCTGTGATAGGAAAAGAAAGGAGTAGGTAGACCATGTCTAGGGTGTCGAGGGACTAAAAGCCACTGTCCAGGTGCAGGAGAGAGGAAGGGAGAGAGAGAGAGGGATGACCAGAACAAGCATGATCTCAACAGTCTCCAGGAATAACAGAAGTGGTTTTTGCTTTTTTCACCAGAATGTTGAATGGAACATAGGTGAAAAATCATTTCCATTGGATAGAGTATGAAATGTGGAGTCTAGGGATGGTGGTCTCAAGTTTTTCCGAAAACATTTCTTTCACAAAATTTTGGGAATTGAAAAATGGCAAAAAAAAAATTAAATGTTTTTCTCCAAAATTTTCAACACAACTTCAAAATGTTTTTGTATAAATAAGTCCCACATGACCATAGGAATGTTGGGTAATTTTTCCAAGATTTTAAGAAATACTTTTCTTCACAAAATATTTTAAAATCCATTTCTGGCCTTTTGGCAAATGGAAAATAATAAATAGTAAAGTGTTTTTAAAACAAATATTTTTGAGTTGGTAGGAGATATTATATAATATAGGTATCAAAAGTGATTTTTAATAAACAACTCTTTCGAAAATATTTGAGGCACCAAGTGGAAAAAGGGTGAAAACATGAGTTTATTTACTAGGCTAAAAACCATGAGAGATAAATAATTAAATGGCCATTGAAAAATAAATGGACCACATGGATATGATGTATAGGTCATGGAGATTACAAGGGTAGGTTTATGGAGCTTGAAAACAAAGAAGAGTGGTTTTGAGCAACATGGGCAAAGTGCTTCATGATAAAAGAGATATGATCATTAGTTTGGGGATGCCTTCAAAGGGGTTTTGAAAGATGATACCAAAGGGTTTCAATATCCAAATTAATAACTTGGATTCATAGTATATATATAGAAAAATAGGTTTATGAAGTTACATTGGTGAATAGAACCAAATTGTACATAAAGGCATGTCTCCAAAGTTGGAAGTCTTTAAGAGAAAACAAAGATGGATTATAATTTATGATGGAATATGATGTTCATGCTTGAGCTTGTTATTACTAGGTTTTATTCTCTTAACACAACATACATTCATCAACAAACATAAATAAATACTTCAAAGCAAACACAAGATAAAATCACACAACAAGCAGATAAAATAACAAGACACACAAGATCACTCAAGCAACTGAGTTCTTCAATTTAATTTTCAGGATGTTTTCTCAAGTGTTAAGACATACCATGACAAGAGGATTTCATATAGAGGTTCAACTCAAATATTGTTATTTCCAAAATAATATAATTGAGGTAAAACAAAGGGGTGACATAGTCCCCTCTTATAGTTTTTGCAAAAAAGGGGAGTGAGAATGAGTTTTTGAAATAATTGCAGACATATCTTGGTTGAAAACAGGTAGGAGATGATTACCTCCAAGATACTTTTCATATGGCTTTGGAAAATACCTTTTTTCTCAAAACATGGCTTTTGGGTCCCTTCCAAAATCAAAACATTTGCAAAAACATTTTTGCCCAAGAGGGTGATAGATGAAGGTGATAAGCTTCCTTGTCATGACTTGATCACAAGGGTTGTGTTTTAAGAAAGTTATGATCATTGGTTTTTAATGTCAGGTGTTAACAAACACAAACACAAACACATACAACAAGCAAATAAAAATGAAAACACAAGCATTAGTCAAACATATCAAAAAGTTTTTGTTGGCCCTGGTTTTTGGGTTATTGAAAACAAGTTTTTCATGTCTTCCAAAAATTGGGCTGTTACAGACGATGGCGATGATTTCCCCTCTCCGGGGACGACTTTCCCCAACAGATTTCTCCCTGCCAAAGAGATTTCTCTCTCTGTTGTTTTCTACCCCGAGGAAGATGCGATATGTCTTAGTGAGAGACAGTAAGCAATTAAAGCACAAAAGTTATAAGACATGTCACATTTTAAAGCAGCTGAAAGAAAAGCTAGATCGTAAACATGCAACTTGTTGGCAGTTTTTCTAGCTGGCACACATTTGGAAATAAAATAAGCAAAGTATAGAATGCTAGGGAGTTGAATTTCTCGTATTTTACCATTCTCCCCCGTAAATCTTCTGCCTTGGCAAATATCCTCATATAAATCCAGCTGTGGTTTGGCCAAATCTCCCATAGGGCGGCGCGCCCCCTGGCCGTGCCTGGGGGTGGTGTGGCCCCTCAGGTGCCCACCGCCATCGCCCTTTCACCTTTTTATTCCCCTGATACATCAACCCTAAAAAGATGCCATTTTTTCCCGAGAAACACCCAAGGCCGCCGTCATCGTCATCTCTAGATTGGGAGGGTTCTGGAGCTCTCCCCGGCACCCTGCCGGGAGGGAATCATCACCGGAGGGGTCTACACCACCATGCCCTCCTTATCCAATTGATAGAAGAGCTGGCAGCGGGGTGACCAACCCCAAATTAATATAAACAAATTCTCTTCACTATTTTTCCCTGATTTATCAGTCAAAGCATAATTGTGTAAACTAAAGAGAAAGAGGGATGACCTTCTACACCAGTTGCGTCCTTCAATGGGAGCCTCTCTTGTGAAGTATATTTGGCTTGTGACGTACTGTATTTTATGTTTACC
The DNA here is from genome assembly GCA_028641055.1 of Alopecurus myosuroides. Classification (NCBI taxonomy): domain Eukaryota; kingdom Viridiplantae; phylum Streptophyta; class Magnoliopsida; order Poales; family Poaceae; genus Alopecurus; species Alopecurus myosuroides. The sequence continues at coordinate 323,662,706 of CM054061.1, read as the reverse complement.
ATTCGTTGACATAAGCATATACCTCTCTAAAAATAGACACTCCTCCACGGTATGTGATTGTTCGCAGGCACCCGAGGATTAGGTTAGCCATGGTTTGTGTAAGATGGTTGGGTGGAGTGTCAAACATTTTATACCTTTGTTTAATAAAATAAAAGCTCTAGCACATGAGTGATCCACGCTTCCCTCTGTGAAATTTCTTTCTTTTACTTTTATGTTGAGTCTCCATCTTCTAACTTTATGCACGGTTGAGAGAGCATAGTTGCCATTCTAAGTTTAATGTGCATTTGTCCCAGAAACATTATTAATGATTTATGATGTCTTATTGTTTGTTCTCAAATTATTTGTTCTAGTATTCCTCATAAACTTTGAAGGTGTCATGGAATTTATGTTTTGCCCCACCCTTAAGGTCAAGATAAATATCACTTTGCCATGTTATCTCTATGCCTGAAACAAACGTATAACTTTCAGTGCATTGTTATTCATGATCTTTTATTTGTGTTACTTCTCATGATGCAAAGTGATTGTTATGTTTTATTGCTATAATTATACCTATCATGCTTGTGTTTAATGTACTATGATCTCAGCTTACATATGCTTTTACAATATTGATGATCAAGTTTATGTTGGTAGCATGTCACCTCAGAAATTATGTGTTTTTATCGTTTACCTTCTCGAGGACGAGTAGGAACTAAGCTTGGGGATGTTGATACGTCATAACCGTATCCTTAATTTCTGATGTTCCATGTTGTTTTCATGTTATTTCCTACATGTGTGATATACACTTTATGTCATTTTTATCGATTTCCAGGACTAACCTATTGACAAGATGCCACAGAGCCAGTTCCCTGTTTTCTGTTGTTTTTAGTTTCAGAAAAGTTGTTCTAGAAATATTCCCGGAATTGGAAAATTCAAAGCCCGAAAGTCTTAGAAATCCCGAAGCTTCCACGGAGTCCCAAAGAGGCCCGGAGGAGGGGCCCAGGGGGCTACACCATAGGATAGTGTGCCCCGTGGCCGCGCCTGGGGGTGGTGTGGGCTCCTCGGGCTCACACCGCCATCGCCCTTTTGACTATTTATTCCCCCTGATACATCAACCCTAAAAAGATATCCCTTTTTTCCGAGAAACACCCAAGGCCGCCGTCATCGTCATCCTTAGATTGGGATGGTTCTGGAGCTCTCCCCGGCACCCTGCCGGGAGGGAAATTCATCACCGGAGGGGTCTACACCACCATGCCCTCCTCCGAAGTGATGCGTGATAGTTCATCATTGGCCTACGGGTCCATAGCAGTAGCTAGATGGTTGTCTCCTCCACTTTATGCCTCATATTTAGATCTCGTGAGCTGCCCTACATGATCGAGATCATCTTTATGTAATGCTACATGTTGTGTTTGCTGGGATCCGATGAATGTTGAATGCTATGTCTTCTGATTATCAATCTATCATGTTATCTTTACGCATATGTTATTTACGATCTTGCATGCTCTCCGTTATTAGTAGATGCTCTAGCCAAGTAGATTCTAGAAACTCCAAGAGGGAGTATTTATGCTCGATAGTGGGTTCATGCCTCCTTTGCATCTGTGCTCGAGTGACAGAAACGTGACGGATGGAGGACGTGTTGTTGCCATTAGGGAGAAAACAACGATGTTTACTTTATTTACATTCTTTACATTACACACTTTGCTTACTGTGATTATCTGTTGCTTGCAACTTAATACCCAACGTTTGTTCAGATGATATTCGTAGGGTGGATTATTAGTCATAGATGCAGTTGGATGACGGTCTATGTATCTTGTTGTAATGCCCGCATGAATCACATAGTAATCTTTATGTCTTGCATATGCACTACGGTGCATCCTTCATTTCTGTCAATTGCCCAGCTATAATTTCTTCACCACACATGTTATTTATCTTTTATGGAGAGACACCACTAGTGAACTGTGTACCCCGGTCCATTTTCTCATACTGATAATACACACACTGCTTCCACTGTTTTCACACTACTGCTACGTACTACTTGCATACCGTTCTCATATTGTTTTCCATACCATACGTTTAAACTCTTTTAGTTCAGCAAAACCGGCGAGATTGACAACCTCACTTCTTCGTTGGGGCAAAGTGATTTGATTGTGTTGTGTAGGTTCCACGTTGCTTCTGAACCGGTAGTGCACCCTGCCACCTCAGCTGCATCAACCTTCAGAGATTGCTTGTCCTCGTACTTGTCGATTAAACCTTGGTTTCTTTTCTGAGGGAAAACTTGCTGCTGCACTCTTCACAACCTTTCTCTTGGGGTTTACCAACGTCAGCCATCAACAAGTTTTCTGGCGCCGTTTCCGGGGAGGAAGAGAATTTCTGCAAGGGGAGTCTCTCACCTCCAATCATTTTTGTAATTTGTTATTGTTTTGCTTGTTACTTTCTTTATCATGCATTCTATCAACATTTGATATCTTTGAAACTAGATCTTATTGGCAAGGTGGGTTCACGGATGAACAACAAAAATATCATAAGGAACACCACTTGTCACAAAAAGGGATACACTTGTGGGAACAAATTAATAAGTTGAATAACTATGCAAAAAACTTGTGCTCTACTTATAATGTTACTTATTGCTTTGATAAATATCATTCCTGTAGGAGGTATAAACACCTCCCTTTTTAATGTGAGTATAATGATAATGTTACCACATCTTCTTATGTTACGGAAAATTATGAATTTTATGATGTGGAACAAATTGAAGAATTTATTGCTTGGAAGGGTGCATTCGAAATTGCCTATTTGCTTGAAAGTATTGGATGTGCACCTTATAAATACGAGAGTTATGCTATAATTGAATATTGCTTTGATAATTACAAGGATTATAATTGCTACATAATTGAATATCTTAATAGATGCTCTCCACCAAAGGAAGTAACAGATGCCCTGCAGGAACGTATGGAAGAAGAAATTGCTGAATCTGGAAGCTCATTGGATGAAAAAGAGGAGGAGAGTGATGATAAAGAGGAGGAAGAATGGAGCTACCCATTTCTACCTCCAAATGAGAGTAACTCTTTAACTCATAGTTGTGATGATCCTATTGATTCTTTTGAAATATCCCTTTTTGATGAAGTTGATACTTGATATACTTGTGACTTTGATACTACTATGAATGAAACTTGTGAGAATGATATTTCTACTGTTATCTATGATAATCCATGCTACTTTGATAAATCGTATGATAATCCTCTATTTATTCCAACTATTGATATGCATGATAACGAGGAAGTTTTTTTTAGAAAATTTATATGATAATGCTCTAGATGATGGTCCTATGATACTTGATGTTATAAATTAGAATACAACTTAAAACAGGATTGCTATAATGTGTCCTATACCTATTAAGACTGACCAATCATCTTTTTCTGTTATTGCTAAAAGTGGGAAAGAAGAGGTATTTAATTTTAGTTTTGATCCCACTATTTTTGAGCTTGATATGAATTATGTTCTTTTAGACCATAACAAACATGCTTTATGTGATAATTATGTTGTTGAGTTTGTTCATGATGCTACTGGAAATTTTTATGAGAGAGGAAAATATGGTTGTAGGAATTTTCATCCTACTAAAACACCTCTCTTTTTGTTGAAATTTTTGAAGTTGCTCTTATTCTACCTTCCCATGATTTCTAGTTTGAGCTTCTTTAATTTATTTCTTTACAAGATTCCTATACATACGAAGTAGGTTAGACTTAAATTTGTTTTATACTTTCTTCTTGATACTCTATTTTCCTTAATTCATATTTCTTATGTGAGCATCTTCTTCATTTGAAAACACGTGAATCCACTTTTCTAGGCCTAGCTAAAAGACGTTAAAGAAAAGCACTTCTTGGGAGATAACCCATGGTTTTATTTTTGCTTTGTTTTTATATATTTATTTGAGCAAAGGGGCTTTATACTTCTGTAGAAACTACTTTGTATCTTTATTTTCGTTTTTAACTTGTGCCAAGTAAAGTTTCTGACGAGAGTTGGAGTTGGTTTTGGATTCTGCGCAGGAAACAGATTTCTGCTCTCTACTGTAAAAAATCATATAATTCACAGAAAAATATAAATGACCTGAAACTTCCTGTGCTTATTCCTCAGCTAATTCCTAAAAAAATTTGTTCTTTATATTTTTCGATTTGAGCAACGTAAGTGCCCCGAAATAATTCGGCTTTACAGACTATTCTGGTTTTGGCAGATTCTGCCATTTTTCTTGCATTTGCGCTTTTACGATGTCAAGTGAATTTCTTTGCTTCACGAAACATCAGTGGCTGTAGATAATGTTTAAAAGTATCAATAGAACTTGTGCCCATACAGAACCCATGGATTTTGTATTTTTTCACTAACCCTCTAACGTGAATTACTCTTTGAGTGTGGTGTGAAGGAAGTTTTCAAGGGTCAAGAGAAGAGGATGATATAATGTGATTAAGAAGAGTGCAAGGTCAGGGCTTGGGGATGCCCCCGTGGTTCATCACATCAAATTATAAGAATACTCAAGCATCTAAGCATGGGGATGCCCAAGGCATCCCCTTCTTCATCAACAATTTATCAGGTCACTTCTACTGAAACTATATTTTTATTCACTCACATCATATGAAATTTACTTGGAGAGTCTGTTATTTTTCATTCAGTTTTTTTTGTTTTCTTTTATTTGGCTTTCTGCAATAATATCATTGGAACCTAGCATCCTTGTTTTGGGGAGAGAAACGTTCCGCTTTTTCTTTTGAATACTCGTTATGCTCGTATTCTTAATTTTTTCTTCTAGCTGCTGCAAAATTCCTATTTAACTCTTGTTTTCATTGCATCTCTTATTCAAAGATGTTAGGTTTAGTAGTGTTATGTGAGTAATCTAATGTTTGCTTTTCTGTATCATTTAGAGAGTTTTTGTTAAAACATATTTTGTATGGTGCTTGTTGGGAAAAGAAACTGCTGCATGTGGTAGAATTTATAACGATGCAAATAGATGCTTGTATAGACTGTGGCTAGACTTTTTCATATCATGCTAGATATTATTTTAATTTTAAATCCTAGTGGTTATTTTGTAGCATGATTTGTCTCAAATAGCTGAGAGTGTTTAATGTGCCATTGAAAGAATCATGAGTTGTTCTTGTCACATTGAAGCATAAATTTGTGGTGTTCTCATTTGAATGTTTTATTTGGTTGACTTGGCGCATGCTTACACCATGTTTATGACTACAAACCAGTCACCTATAGCCTCTATGATAATTTAGTTTTTGAACTTGTGGTACCAGTTATGTTTTGATTAATGATGTTTTTATCGCTATGCATAATTATGGCCATTATTGCTCTCTTGATTCGTCGCTCCCAATCTTTTGCTAGCCTCCACCTGTACTGAGTATGAGCTCTACTCGTGCATCCAACTCCCAAAAACCAAAGTATGAAAAATTTGTCCACCATAAGTACCTACATGTGGTATTTAACCTCCACTCCAAAGTGAATTGCTCATGTGTTACCTTTAAAACTTTCAAAATTACTCATGTTTTGTGTTTTTGTTTTAGCTAATGAGGACGTAAATAGAGAAACTTTATCTCACTCGTTGATTGGATTTCACACCCTGGACTAGTGGCTTCATCCACTTATCCAATTATTAGAAGAGCTGGCAGCGGGGTGCCCAGCCCCAAATTAATAAAAACAAATTATCTTCACTATTTTTGCACTTGATTTATCAGTCGAAGCATAATTGTGTAAACAAAAGAGAAAGAGGGATGACCTTCTACACCAGTTGCGTCCTTCAATGGGAGCCTCTCTTGTGAAGTCTAGTTGTCTTGTGACGTACTGTATTTTCTATTTACCATTCGTTGACATAAGCATACGCCTCTCTAAAAAATAAACACTCCTCCACGGTACGTGATTGCTGGCAGGCACCCGAGGATTCGGTTAGCTATGGTTTGTGTAAGATGGTTGGGAGGAGTGAAACATTTTATACCTCTGTTTAATAAAATAAAAGCTCTAGCACATGAGTGATCCATGCTTCCCTCTACGAAGGGCCTTTATTTTACTTTTATGTTGAGTCTCCATCTTCTAACTTTATGCACAGCTGAGAGAGCATAGTTGTCATTCTGAGTTTAATGTGCATTTGTCCCATAAATATTATTAATTGATTCATGATGTGTTATTGTTTGTTCTCAAATTATTTTTTCTAGTCTTCCTCATAAACTTTGAAGGTGTCCTGGCATTTATGTTTTCCCCCACTCTTAAGGACAAGCGAAATATCACTTTGTCATGTTATCTCTATGCCTGAAACAAACGTATAACTTTCAATGCATTGTTATTCATGATCTTTTATTTGTGTTACTTCTCATGATGCAAAGTGATTGTTATGTTTTATTTCTAGAATAATATCTATCATGCTTGTGTTTAAAGTACTATGATCTCAGCTTACATATGCTATTACAATATTGATGATCAAGTTTATGTTGGTAGCATGTCACCTCAGAAATTATGTGTTTTTATCGTTTACCTACTCGAGGACGAGTAGGAACTAAGCTTGGGGATGTTGATAGGTCATAAACGTATCCTTAATTTCTGATGTTCCATGTTATTTTCATGTTGTTTCCTACATGTTTGATATACACTTTATGTCATTTTTTCGATTTCCAGGACTAACCTATTGACAAGATGCCACAGAGCCAGTTCCCTGTTTTCTTCTGTTTTTAGTTTCAAAAAAGTAGTTCTGAAAATATTCTCGGAGTTGGAAAATTCGAAACCCGGAAGTCTTAGAAATCCCGAAGGTTCCACAGAGTCCCTAAGAGTACCGGAGGGGGGCCACAGGGGGCCACACTATAGAGCGGCGCGCCCCCGGCCACGCCTGGGGGTGGTGTGGGCCCCTCGGGCGCCCACCGCCATCGCCCTTTCGCCTATTTATTCCCCCCGGTACATCAACCCTAAAAAGATTCCACTTTTCCCAAGAAACACCCGAGGCTGCCGTCATCGTCATCCCAAGATTGGGAGGGTTCTGGAGCTCTCCCCGGCACCCTACCGAGAGGAAAATTCATCACCGGAGGGGTCTACACCACCACGCCCTCCTCCGAAGTGATGCATGAGTAGTTCATCCCTGGACTACGGGTCCATAGCAGTAGTTAGATGGTTGTCTCCTCCACTTTATGACTCAGGTTTAGATCTCGTGAGCTGTCCTAAATGATCGAGGTCATCTTTATGTAATGCTACATGTTGTGTTTGCTGGGATCCGATGAATGTTGAATGCTATGTCTTCTGATTATCAATCTATCATGTTATCTTCATGCATATATTATTTATGATCTTTCATGCTTTCCATTGTTAGTAGATGCTCTGGCCAAGTATATGCTAGTAACTCCAAGAGGGAGTATTTATGCTCGATAGTGGGTTCATGACTCCTTTGCATCTGTGCTCGAGTGAAAGAAACATGACGATGGAGGATGTGTTGTTGCCATTAGGGAGAAAACAATGATATTTAGTTTGTTTACATTGTTTACATTACACGCTTTGCTTACTGCGATTATCTGTTGCTTGCAACTTAATACCCAACGTTTGTTCAGATGATATTCGGAGGGTGGATTATTAGTCATAGATGAAGTTGGATGATGGTCTATGTATCTTGTTGTAATGCCCACATGAATCAGATAGTAATCTTTATGTCTTGCATATGCACTACGGCGCAACCTTCATTTCTGACAATTTCCCAGCTATAATTTGTTCACCGCACATGTTATTTATCTTTTACGGAGAGACACTACTAGTGAACTGTGGACCCCGGTCTATTTTCTCATACTGATAATACACACACTGCTTCCACTTTTTTCACACTGCTGCTACTACTTTCATACTGTTCTCATATTGTTTTCGACACCATACGTTTAACCTCTTTGTGTTCAAAAAAAACGGTCATATTGACAACCTCACTGCTTCGTTGAAGTAAAGTGATTTGATTGTCTTGTGTAGGTTCCACGTTGCTGCTGAACCGGTAGTATGTCCTGCCATCTCAGCTACATCAACCTTCAGAGATTGTTTGTCCTTCTACTGGTCGATTCAACCTTGGTTTCTTTACCTACTAGGCTACTACAATAAGGTAGTCAGCAAACCATGCATGAGTCTTTGTTTCGCCGTTAAAATGCTTGATCGCTTCGGCCCTAAGCTTCCGGCGACGGGCCTCGCTTCGCTCCGTCCGAACTTTCCTTTATTTTTATATGAATTTGGATCACCACAAAATAACATGTCCTGCCGTGAATGCTTCACCAAGATTGCGCCTAAGATGAGGCCCCTCTAGAGGTGTAATGGAGGAGGCAAGTTTTTCACCAGAGCTAAATGTTCCTCCACCTTTCGCTCTCGCTTGTCCAGACTATTCCCTTCCTCATCAAGCTCCATCACTTTATTGAGAATCGGCTTCACAGTTTTCGTGCAACGCCTTCACTGTATTAGGATTTAGGGATGCCATTGGCATCCGTGATGGGTGTTGTTAGGAAACGTTATGTTGCTCATATATGACTAGTATGTGGGTGTGGCGGGTGTGTCTCCCTCCCCGGCGACTCCAGGTGTCCACGGCGTTCATGCCTTTCGGAATGTCCTTAGTGGTTCGCTCAACCACCTTGCCATTCTCTCGATTGGCAAGAGGGTGATGACTGGTGTTACCAGTTTCGGCAACCATGCAAACTCTTGCCGTCACAGAAAAAGAGTCGTGAGCAGTCCCTCCTCCTCTTATTCAGAATCAAAGAGAGGTATGAGGGATTCGGCATTTGAGACGCCACCCGTGCCGAGCAAACCAATCAAGATGTATGTAGCTTCGGTTGGTGGAGCGACATCACCAATTTTTTTGCCGAAAAAGTTATCCATGCAACATCGTTGATGTCGCGGTCAACTTATCTAAAGCGAAAGATTGGCCCTAGGGTGCCAGTGTTGTTTGCCGGAAGAAGTGATCCCGCCTGGAACAATACACAAGCAGCATGCCCCAAGATAGGCGCCAAATGCTGATGTCTGTTACTTGTAGTAGCCGTATAGCTCGTAGTTGATGTTGTGAAATAGAGAAAGATGTGGGAAGTAGTTGTGGATGTCTAATAATGGGATTGGTACAAGATATTTACCCAGCTCTAGCTCCTCAGCGTAGAGGTAAAGACATACTCCTGGATGTGTTGTATTTTGTTGAGAGCTTATCGTAATGATCTCCCGAATATTTCTCTTTATAATCAACGAGGCCATCTTGCAATTGAATGAATACATCGGTGGGTATTAACTACTCCCTCCGTCCTGAATTGTAGGACATAATCTCAAGACCATGCAGTCCCACCTCTTAGTCACATTTGCATTAGTTCTCTTCTAATAGTGGGTGGTTACCTCTCCCCACCCCTCTCCACCAATGCGTGCAAGGTAGTAGCCCCAAACAACTAGCACCTTGGTTCAGAGATTTGCTACGTGTGCCCTATAAACTAGGACGGAGGGAGTAGGTGAAAACTCCTTCTCCTTCTTGATGGCCACATCTTTCTTTGCATTGGCGGTAAATTCATGAGAAACCGTAGAGACTTTGAAAGAGGAGATGCCCCAAACATACTTTTATAATATTTTTTGAATAAATTTCTTCTAGTGTATATCATTTCACACTTTATGGAAGTATAGTATTTGTATCTCCTTGCATGATGAACGGTACCTTTGACTGATTGCACCTCTTCTCTTCTCGCAAAAGACGTGATATGTGTACATTCAGTTGACTTTTTAGTTCAGTATCTTACGAAGACAAGGAACACACTTTCGCTAAACCTTAGGGATCATCAATAATAGATCAAAGCCGATTTTTTTTATCTTTTCTGAGATTATCTCTGTTAAACGATAGACTCGTATCTGTAATTAGTTTTCTCTTTCTGTTATCTGTTGGTATCGTACTGGTGTAGATAAACCATACGAGTCCTTCCTTGTCTCTCAAGTTGAGAGATAGCTGTAAGTTGTTGTAATCTCCTCGGGTGGTTTTGCCCCTATATAACACGAAGGTGGCACGAGGCCAAGTGCACGCTTAAACCAATCCAATCTGTAGTTCTATTATGGTATCAGAGCTTGCCCTCTCATCCACGATGGCTGGCTCGACCTCCTCCTCTCCTTCCCTCGCCGGACTGCTCTCACACCCGGTGACGGAGAAGCTTGCCAAGGGGAACCACATACTGTGGAAGGCGCAAGTTCTCTCGGCGATTCGCGGGGCACAGCTGGGCGCCTTCATCAACAGCAAAGCCCCTGTCCCGCCCGCGGAGATCACCGTCAAGAAGGACGGGAAAGATGTCCAGGAGGCCAACCCCTAGTACGGGCAATGGATTGCCCAAGATCAGCAGGTCCTGCACTTCCTTCTCACCACTTTGTCTCGTGAAGTGCTTTCTCAGGTCCATGCATCTGTCAGCGCCGCCGAGCTCTGGGATGCTGTCAAGGCGATCCATGCCTCGCGAACCCGCGCCCAGACCGTCAACATCCGCATCGCGCTCGCCACCACCCCGAAGGGCAACTCCACTGTTGCTGAATACGTCGCCAAGATCAGAAACTTGGCGGACGAGATGGCGGCTGCTGGGAAGAAATTGGATGACCAGGAGATCGTCTCCTACATACTCGCCGGACTCGACGGCGACTTCAACTCCATCGTGTCGGCACTGTGTTCACACATCAAACCAGTCACGGTGGGAGAGCTGTACGCACAGCTGCTCAGCCACGAGCAGCGCCTGGAGCTCCTCAACGGAAGCGGAGGCTACTCCGCCAATGCAGCCTATCGTGGAGGTCGCGGTGGCGGGAATCACGGTGGCGTCAGCCGCGGTGGCGGCAATCAAGGAAACGGTGGCCGCCCGTCTGGAGGAAGCGGTGGACACCAGTACCAGCAGAACAACTGCGGCGGTGATGGTCGCGGTGGCTTCAATCAAGGCGGTGGTAACCGCCAAGTGAGCAATGGAGGCTCCGGCGGCAGCAGGCCGGAATGCCAACTCTGTGGCAAGGTCGGCCACGTGGTCCAGAAGTGCTGGCAGCGCTTCAATCAAAACTTCTCGGGCGTGACCGAGAAGAGCGCCAGTGCTGCATCAACCTCAAGCAACTACGGCAGCGACACAAACCCCTGGCACATCGATACTGGGGCCGCGGACCACATCACCGGGGATCTCCACAAGCTCACCATACGCGACAAGTACTACGGCAATGAGCAAGTCCACACTGCCAGTGGGTCAGGTATGGACATTCACCATGTTGGTCACTCATTACTTAGTACCCCTGATCGCAATCTCCACATAAATAATATCCTTCATGTCCCACAAGCAACTAAAAGCCTCTTATCTGCTCATCGACTTGCTCGTGATAATTCTGCCTTCGTTGAAATTCACCCAAATTCCTTTTTTATTAAGGATCAGGCAACGAGGAAAACCCTTCTCCCAGGCAGGTGTAGGAGAGGGCTCTATCCACTTTCGTCCACAACATCAGGTCCGAGCAAGCATGTTTTTGGTGTCACCAAACCAAGTCAGGAGAGGTGGCACGCTCGTTTAGGTCATCCATCTTCTGTTATTGTCAAGAAAGTCATTAGAAAGAATAATCTTCCATGTTCCAGTGTGTCTGTTGATGATTCTGTCTGTGATGCTTGTCAAAAAGGCAAAATTCATCAACTCCCTTATCCTAGGTCGTTTAGCAAGTCTAATGCTCCTTTAGGGCTTATTTTCTCAGATGTGTGGGGCTATGCCCAAGAGTCTGTTGGACGAAAGAAATATTATGTCAGCTTTATCAATGATTTCGGTAAATTCACTTGGATCTACTTTCTCAATGATAAATCTGAAGTTTTTCAGAAGTTTAGTGATTTTTAAAATCTTGTTGAACGACAATTTGATAGAAAGATTCTTGCTATGCAAACAGATTGGGGCGGTGAGTATCAAAAACTCGGCTCCTTCTTTACCAAAGTTGGTATTTCCCACCATGTTTCGTGTCCCCACGCTCACCAGCAAAATGGTTCAGCAGAACGAAAACATAGACATATTGTAGAGGTAGGTCTATCTCTCCTTGCTCAAGCATCCATGCCCATGAAATTTTGGGATGAAGCCTTCTTGTCTGCCACATATCTCATTAATCGCACACCCACAAAAATTCTTGATTTTGACACTCCTTTGGAACGGTTATTTCATGAGAAGCCCGATTATAATGAGTTACGTATCTTTGGGTGTGCATGTTGGCCTAATTTGAGACCATACAACACGCATAAGCTCCAATTTCGATCAAAACAGTGTGCTTTCCTGGGGTATAGCCCTCTGCATAAAGGTTTTAAATGCCTTGATATCTCGAGTGGGCGTGTTTATATCTCAAGAGATGTGATTTTCGATGAAAATATTTTTCCGTTCCATGCCTTAAATCCCAATGCTGGTGCTCGCATTAGATCTGAAATCCTTCTTTTACCATCTGATCAAGGGGGAAACAGTACTGCTGATCACCTGGTAAATTGTCCAAATTTTTCTGACTCTAATGGTTCGAATTTGGAGTCTTCTGGTGATTTTATGCAGCAGCAACAGAGAACAGCTGGGTAGGAACACGGAGCAGATACGCAGCGGGATCCCGAGAGATTCGGTGCCGATCCCGAGAGATCTCCATCAGCGCGCAGTCTGCCGCGCACGGACAGCTCCCCTCCGTGCCAATCAGCACTCGACGCGTCACCTACCACTCCTGGTGGAGATTCGCTGTTGTCTGGCGAAAACGCGTCGCCCGCGCGCGGAGAACAAGGCGGTTCCCCACCGCCACGCGCATCTGGCCAATCATCGTCGCACAACACGCAGGACGCGCCGCTGTCCACGGCGGGATCCACTCCTGGCGAGCACATGCAGGGTGGATTTGATGCGGGATCGCCTGCATCTTCTATCTCTATGCACCTCCCTGTGCCTGAACCAACTCGGGCACACACAAGGTCAAGAAGTGTTATTTTTAAACCCTTTATTCCAAAAGATGGTACAATATGGTATGCTAAATATGCTGCTACTGGTGAACCTGATGATTTTTGAGAAGCACTAAGTGATAAAAATTGGAAAAATGCCATGGATATAGAATATGATGCCCTTATGAAAAATAGAACATGGCATTTGGTACCACCTAGTGAAGGGAGGAATTCGATCGATTGTAAATGGGTATATAAAATAAAGAGAAAAGCATATGGCAGCATTTATAGGTATAAGGCTAGACTAGTAGTTAAAGGTTTTAAGCAACGTTATGGGATAGACTACGAGGATACGTTTAGTCCTGTTGTTAAAGCAGCTACTATCAGATTGGTACTATCTATTTCTGTTTCCAGGGGTTGGAGTTTACGCCAGTTGGATGTTCAGAATACGTTTCTTCACGGTGTTCTAGACGAAGAAGTCAATATGCAGCAGCCACCGGGGTATGAAGATGGTAATATGCCGCATCACATTTGCAGATTGGAGAAGGCACTATATGGGTTAAAACAAGCGACTCGTGCATGGTACTCAAGGCTAAGTACCAAGTTACAAGAATTGGGGTTCAAACCATCTAAGGGTGATACTTCACTTTTCTTTTATAAAAAGGGAAAGATTGCTATGTTTATGCTCATTTGTGTTGATGATATAATTGTTGCAAGCTCTTCTGATGAAGCTACTACTGCTCTGCTTAATGATTTCAGGAGTGATTTTGCACTCAATGATTTGGGAGATCTTCATTATTTCTTGGGCATAGAAATGCAGAAATCTGGTAATGGCATTCTATTAACTGAAGAGAAATATGCATCTGATATGCTTAGGCGTGTGAACATGAAGGATTGCAAGCCATCCAGCACGCCTATATCCACCACCGAGAAGTTATCCTTGCATAGTGGATAAGTGTTGAGTTTGGAGGAATCAACACGGTATAGAAGCATTGTTGGTGCATTGCAATATTTGACACTAACAAGACCTGATATCTCTTTTGCTGTTAATAAAGTATGCCAGTTTTTGCATTCACCTACATCAGTTCATTGGACAGCTGTAAAAAGAATATTAAGGTATCTTATTGGGAGTGTGGATACATGACTAAAGATTAGCAAGTCATCCTCATCTTTAGTTGGTGCTTTTGCAGATGCAGACTGGGCAGAGTGTCCAGATGATAGAAGATCTACTGGTGGCTTTGTTGTGTTCTTTGGGTCGAATTTGATATCCTGGAGTGCTAGGAAGCAAGCCACAGTGTCAAGATCCAGTACAGAAGTAGAATATAAATCTTTGGCTAATGCAACTGCTGAGGTAATGTGGGTAGAAACCCTCCTTGATGAACTTGGTGTTGATCATCCTCAAGCGGCATGTCTATGGTGTGATAATTTTGGTGCAACCTATCTATCATCTAATCCAGTGTTCCATGCAATTGACTTCCATTTTGTGAGAGAACGGGTTGCACAAAGACAGTTGGAAGTGAGGTTCATACCAACAGGAGATCAAGTGGCTGATGGGTTTACTAAGCCACTACAAGTTGGACAGCTACGAGCCTTTAGGAGCAACCTCAATCTTGAAGCGTTTCGGTTGAGGGAGGATGTTAAACGATAGACTCGTATCTGTAATTAGTTTTCTGTTTCTGTTATCTGGTATCATACTGGTGTAGATAAACCATACGAGTCCTTCCTTGTCTCTCAAGTTGAGCGATAGATGTAAGTTGTTGTAATCTCCTCGGGTGGTTTTGCCCCTATATAACACGAAGGCGGCACGAGGCCAAGTGCACTCTTAAACCAATCCGATTTGTAGTTCTATTAATCTCTTGTATGTCATGCCAGCACTCCAAAGTATTTTCACCTTGAACGAATTTGATCATTCCTCCATTGGACTAAGGTTTGTCTGGTTACAGGTTTCTCTCACTCCTTTTTCATCATGTCGTAAAAACCATGATGTAGCCAACTAAGGTCAAAATTTTAACTGACCTTTATCGTGCGATCTCAACGACCTATGGTTAAAAGGGTAGGGCCATGTTCCGACAAAGCCTCAATATGTTCTAAATCACGTATGGTCACTAACATGAATTTAGATCCTCATTCGGCATCCATGAGTATGTGGCCTACATTTTTGTATGTTGGCCCTGGGAGGATGTCCGCCCATGTGAATTACCGACCAACAATTATAACCTCCGGCAAATCCAAACTTTCAATGATATCATTGAATAAGAAGGGCCACCGATTCTCGAACACCCCTTTGTTTCTTCATGCTAGAATCTTAGCAGATTAAAATCACTACACATGAGAATAGGGTGTGGATTATCGTTTGCCAGATTAACTGGTTCACGAAGAAATCCAGCTTTATGTTCTTCCAGGGTTGCACCATACACAGCAACCAAACTCCATATAAAATTATCGGCCTTGTTACAGATATGGAGTTTAATATGGAACTCACCATCCAAACAGACCAATTCATGCATAGTCAGTTTTGGCGTCAAGTAGGATACCCCACATCTATTATGTGGCAGACAACAATGCCAGGGGAAGTCAAAACCACCACAAAGGCTGTTAAGAACGCCCACGAGGGAATCACGTATGTCAGTCTCCCAAATCGCCACAAAATCCAAATGATGATCCCAAATGCAATCAATAATATGTAAATGTTTAGCCAAATTAGCATGACTTCTGATAGTCATAAATAAGAAATTCACATGATTTTTTGTTCTTTGTAAATTTGGACGTTCTCACCATTTTAGGTGGTTTTTGATTGTTTTATAAAGAGGACGTCTTACATTTTCGGCTAGAATCCTCCAGGTCATAAAATGAACCAAGCCTAAATTCATCTATACCCACCTGTGTGTCCTCACCCATTAGATGAGGTACAAGCTGAAATCAACTGTGGCATGCGCCTCATCGTCATCTACATGTATGATATCCAACTTGTTCGACACTTTAGGAGTAACCTTTAATCAGCCATTCAAAACGGTGTTTTATTTTCATTTATTCACAAACTAACACCAAGGCAATTCAATGAAATCTAAGTAGAACTATGCAGATTTTTTTCGTAAATTGAGCATCAAAATTACAGATTAACTCATCTAACTATTAATGTTTGCAAGCTCCTTAGAATCGCATAGTTAAAATTAGCACTTGGTTAATGGTACCATATATGTGTATCACCATGTCATCATTCCATTTTTTCCGACACGGCCAACAATGGTGTATACTCCCTCTTTTTCGAATTAGTTGTTTCCCATTTAGTACAGATAGATTACAGTTGCATTCACATGATATATTCCAGTTGTACTTACAAGATAGATTAAAATAAAATAAAAACTGGTACGCGTCGGGATCCTCCCCCCCTCCCAATAGCCGAAACAACAGCTTTAGATTCAAATACAGGGGTTTAAAAGAAATCGCAAGCACACCATCGGCAAGGCTCCTGCGCACGCTAGGCCTTGAGGTACTCATAGTCGACCACCATGGGGATAATGTGGGTCGATAACGCTGCTCCACCTGAGTGCCGCGGCCTGTAGCCCCAGGTTGTCATGGCTGTTTGGGGAAGATGATTGAGCAGGGAGTAGTAGACATCACTGGCTGGGTACCACCAAAACATAGAAAGGATTGGCTCATAGAAATTAAAGAACAATAAGATCCCATTTGTTACTAGAGTTTTTTCAAGGATTGGTGGGGATAATCTCGGCCGAATCTCGAATCCCTAAATATCTCCAAATGTCCATTTGTTTCAAGAGTATTTGGGTCAGTATTATTCCCACTTTTGTCTATAATTTTCCAAATTCTAGTGTGTTTTTCCCGATACCCAATACGCTACCCCTAACTAGTAGATTGTGGAAAATGGAGATTTAATAGGTTTAGATGAAGTTGGAGGTTTCATCCCATCCGTATGAGGATTATCCCTCCTAATCCCATATTAACCACTAGAAACAAACGTGGCCTATCAGGGCATGCACAATGTTAGAGAATGCTAGTCTTTTCTTAACCCTCCACGTCACTTGGAAAGGCAAATAAATATTAGTCGTACAATGTGTTATCTCCTACCGTCATCCCTAGCAATTAATAAGAATTAATTAAATTTTGATGTGAAATTGTGTCGATAAGGGAAAGCATGTAGTACAATGGAGAAAATAATCTTCTCTTAATTGTTAAGGGATCATCCCTTAGCTAAGGGAAGGCAACCCTATCTATACTGTAAGAAATTGAAATGAATGGAATGAACTCCTTCTTTATTGATCATCAACATGGGGTATATATACAGGTGATCCCGACTATTCGGAATGTCGGTTACAAGGAAAGGGCGCCTGCTGGAGGCATCGGTTTGTGGAGAGGCGTCTGTACATGAATAGACGTCCGTACGGACTTTGGGCACTACTAACTGCCTATGGCAGTTACATCTATTTCTAACACTCCCCCTTGCACAAAGCTACGTAGGTCTTGTATTCTTGTGTCCTTGTATAACCTTGAAAATACTCCATGTAGTCTTGATGATCTTTGAAGTTGATAATTACTCCCCAAAAACCCTGTGGGAAAAATATGAGGAGAATAGTATTTGATATGTTGTTAAAACTCCTTTAAAAACCCAGTGGGAAAAGTAAGGAGAAATTGATACAACATATGTTGATCATTGTCTCTTTGATAACTTATATGAGAAAACCTTTGAATGGATAAAACTCATTGGTAAGTTTAGAAGACAATTAATATGCCTTGTATACTTCCGTTAAAAAACCCGGTGGGGAAAATAGGATGTATGACATATATTCTTGTGTTGATATTATCTCATTAAAAACCTTGATGAGAACCTTGAGAGTAAACTCATAAAGGGAAAAAGAGTGTAATATAATGTTTGAACATGTTATAATTCAGGAAGAGACTCCCCCTGATCCTTGCAATATAGGTGCAATAAGTCTGGTGATATTGCTTTGTATAACATGTTTGCATCTTAGCAACACAAGTATTATTATCTTTTTAGATAATAATTGGTGATTCAATAGAATCAATGCCACATGAATGTTGTACGTGGTTCATCATTCCGTGAAGCCACACATATTTATGTGAAGCCTTGTATTTCGGAATGACGGGTGGTTGTAGCCATTAGAGTCCGTTTGAAGACAGCAATGGAACGACAAGTCCACCATATAGGTACATTAAGCCTAGTAGTGATCTGATATCATGGGGATATGATAAGTAGTCAGTATCAGTACATCCGATGATATTGGAGTTCAGATTTCTCTGAAATTTTAGAAATGGGTCAAGGTATTTGGTGCATTGGAGATATCGAAAGATACTCTTGTTCCTACCACTTGGACTAGGTCCAATGGCATGAGATATGGAACGTCGGGTCCCAACATTCCTTATCCATCTTCCATGGTATGAATGTATGTTTCTCTACGTCTAGAGATTGAACAACCATAGAGTTCGGATGGATATGACCCATATTTTAATTTCTCCAATAATTTCTGGATATAGGAAAATAGGTGTACCTAGCCGTTGAGTGAAGGTGCTCAAATTGTAGCTAAAGAAAATTTGGTTTTTCTTATATCCTTCATCTTAGATTCCGTCTCAGATGATTACGTGCTGAATGCCTTATTTGGGCTTAATGAACACGTGTGAACAATCATCATTGTTAGAGTAGTCCTTTTGTATAAGGAACTCTCTAAGTCGGTTGTACCAAATTTGTTCCGACTACTGTAAGTCATGTAGTGACTTACTGAGTTTACACTACGCATGTTGTGGTTTGTATTTGGATTCAGAATTGGGATTCCCTTAGGGAATCTATATGCCTGAATTAAGTGACATACGAATATGTATAGTCACTACATCTATCAACCGCATAAATAGATGATTTGTACTGCCATTGAGACAAGTTATCGGAAAGTGATTACACTTGTGTCTAGAGAATAGATTTGGGTATCTGCGTGAACCCTTATGCTACATGCCTTGCTATTGACTCACCACCTTATTGCCGGTGTAGGTATTCCTTTTGTGTATACCTTCCTCATTGAGCAAGGCTATTTCTTCTTGGATTGCATCCTTTGATTGAGTCCAGTCCAAGCGAGTGTTTTTGAACTCTGCCATGGCCATGGTATTTGGATCCGGTTCATTACAAAGGTTGTTTGCAATCATGCTTGAGAAATGTATGTCGACATTTGTAGGCTTTTAGTAATATGATCCTCTATAATGTATATAGTTGGTGAAATCATGTTTACCCTTGGTGACTCTTCGTGTTTTCCCAATACGGTTGAGTCTAGGTATTCCGATTTCCCAGTCATTGTGTGCACTATTGAGCTGGGTTGTGGTGGGGTTTCCATCCACTGGGTGTATACTACCCATTTTGTGTCTATCAACGTGAAGTTGACTCGCATTTACTGGTTTTGAGGGTTTCTTCCCCAGTTTCCTGTGTTGCTTGCAAGAAGTTGAATCCTTCTCTATGGCCGTACTTCTCCCCCTCTCATTTTGAGCAAGGAGTTAAGTGATTTTTGTTGGTACCTTCACTCTTTCGGGCACAATTGTTACAGGATTATAGGATTATATTTGTAGCCAGTAAATGGATTAGGCAGGTTATTTGCAAACAGTTGCAAATTAATTTTCTTGAACGTGAAGTTCAATGTTTTGAGTATGTGAATTGGAGGTAGAAATGTGTCGAATATTTCAATTGATTTACTGGCATTCTTTTTGGTACTTCAAATCTCCCCCTAATGCCTGGAAATTGTCCTCACTAAACATACTAGCCTTGGATAACTCACCCTAATACGGGCTTGTGGTATTTGACGGAAATACAGTTATTCCTCACAGAGATCCCAATTTTCAGTGAGGGGCCATAGATGTATGTCGTGGTGGTGATATCGATATGTAACCGAATTATCGCAGATGGGAAATTCTTTGAATTTTCACATACTAATTTTAGAGGAGAGATACTACGATAAGTAGTATGTTGCAGTTGAATTAAGTCAGCAGCATATGTAATACGATATTGACGATACAGAGGAAATATTTACCATATCCGTTGCTTTGGTAATAAAAGGAGAAACTCCTCGTAGTTGTCATCATGGGTTTCAATATGGAAACCATCTCGACGGATATCTCTATATCTTGTAAGGTACAAATTAAATCGATATACTATAAAGTTTTCTCAATTAGTACTTGTGTACCATTGGGGAGTAAAATTGTGGTACGGCTAGGGCCAACAATTATTGTATCGCGTCTAGCGATTGATTAAAATCATTATCTCTTACTAATAGTTTTGAGTATATGATTTCCCATGTATAGAGTTTGTGGTTACATTGTCCACAAAGATAATTTCCTCTTCCATCAAATTGTATAGAATATACACAACTTTATTGATAACAAAGTGTTGATACAATATATATTGTGCTTTACAATATATGGTGATGACAACAACAATACTAATATGTTTTTATTACAACAATATGATGAATGTATATATATTATCTAATGGAGCTGATCGACTAGTGAAAGTCCTCGAATACGCCGTCTGATGCGTATTCGATCATCATATTCTCCGTGTCCTTGGAGTCCTGTGGTAGATGGAATTTCTCAGTGTTGCTTGGTGCTCCTTGAACATCTTGCGAACATCCAACTTCCATGCTATTATCAGGTTGAAGATTGAAGTGAGCTTCATATCTTTCTCCTTGGGCTGGTCTGTTACGTCCCATGGATTGCAGGTAGAGGTTTACCAGATGTTTTGGGGTGCGGCATTTTTTAGTGATATGCTTGTAGCATCCACATTTTTGGCAAAGATTAGTTTTATCAAACTTGTTCTTTGCTATGCCTTTCCCCTTGTCTGAATTGTATGGCTTGTTCTTATTGCGGTTGCGGTTACCATTGAAGTGCTTTGTTTGGCCATTGAAATGACCATTGAACATATTGTTTTTCTGAAAATTTGCATGTACTTCCGGCAGAGGGGCAGCCCCAACCGGGCGACGATGACTATTCTTTAAAAGAAGTTCATCATGTTTCTCTGCCTGGAGGAGTACATGTATAAGTTCAGAATAAACTTGGTAATCCCTTGCACGATATTGTTGCTGTAGGATCCTGTCAGCCGGGAGCATAGTTGATAGAGTCTTTTCTATCTTCTCCACTTCCGAAGGTTCCTTCTCGCAAAAGCGCAACTTTGAACAAATCTTGTGAACCGCATGATTATAATCTCCGATGGATTTAAAATCCTGGAGTCTTAAATGGGTCCACTCATGACTAGCTTCAGGTAGTATAACTGCCTTTTGCTGTTCATATCGAGTTTTGAGTGCTTGCCACATATTGCTTGGAGATTCCTCCATTAAATATTCAGATTTTAGATCTGGGTGAATATGGTTCCTTATAATATATAAAGCACCATATTTTTGTTGCTCGGTTAATTGTGCAACTCCCTGTGGAAGAGGATCCTCAGGTGGTATGAGTGCAGCTGCAATTCCACGGGATGAAAGACTAACTTTAACATCCATAGCCCATGTAGGGTAGTTATGTCCGTCGAGCGCAAGCTCTTCAAATTCTTTGACGGTCATTTTGTCCTACATGAATGAGAACCAGAGATTTGTAAATTTACTTGTATGTAAATTAAAATCATCATGGTTGTGCTGTAATAAAACTTGCTAAATTGTGAGTTCAAGTGAAGACTTGAATTTAGTTTGGTGTCACTACACTTTCATGATATCACCATTTTTGGTGTCCGTGATGTTTCGAGATATCAACAAATGAGGTCCGTCTCGTTTGGAGATATCAACAAATGAGGTCCATCTCATTTCGAGATATCAACATTTCGAGTCCCTCTCGTTTGAGATATTCACTTCACAATTTATGCATATCAATTCAATTCGAATAAAGTTATTTTGTGCCATTTCGACATTTTTAGACTTCATTGATGGTGAGTTGATATTTATTTATTTGCAAGAAAATAAATCTCAATTGCAAAAATAATATTATTGTATCATCTGTATATGTTATAGGGATTGCAAAATGCAAACACATTGAACATATAATGATTTATAGACACAATATTGCCTGAACATCGATATACACATTGACTGAGTACATTTGCTTAGAGTCTAAAACACAAGAAGTACTAGTACTAGTGTTAGTCGATCACTTTGCTAGAGTGCTAATGCATATAGCTAATAAACAAATATATTGGCTGGTGCCTAGTGGCCACAAGTCCACGACGTAGAAAATAACTAGTCTAGAAAAGACCAGTCTAGATAAGGTCGTTCGGATAAGAAGAGAGCAGGCAGGAAGGAGCGACCCCAGCAATGTCTCATCCCCAATCCTTTGACGGAACCACGAAGGCCTCATGAGCGCTCGGCCGGTTGGCGTCCAGAGAAGCTCTCGCCGCGCTCTGGCTCGCTGGAGAAACCAAGGGAGGCGGGGTCCCATGTGCGTGCATGGAAGCCGGGCTGGCGGGAGGCCATGGCCGCGGCAAATCGACGCAGGAGGCGGCAAGCTTCCGGTGGCGGTGTTGGTGGCCCAACCGGCGGCGGTGGCTGAGCCGGAGGTGAGGCTGGAGCCGCAACAAGCGACGCCTCGTCCTCGGGCTCGACCTTGACCTGAAGGCCGAAGACGGCAAGGATGGGAGCGCCGGTCTCCTCGTCCTCTGTCTCGACTTTAACGCCGAGGCCCAAGGCGAATGGCGCTGCAACGATGGGAGCGCTGGTCTCCTCGTCCTCGGCCTCGGCCTCGACGTTGAGGTCGAAGACGAACGGCGCGGCAGCGAGGTGTGCGCCGGCTTCCTCGTCCGGTGGCTGCGTATCGAGTTCAGGGACCGGGCCGTATCCCGGCGGCATGAAGTGCTCCGGGTCCTCGTCGCTTAGTGCCGGCGTCGGCGTCGGCAGGTCCAAGTATGCGTCCGGACCCAACCCAGGCGGGAACTCGTACTCCTCGAGTTCGGCGGACGGCGTTGGCGACGGCGGGTTGAAGATGCCGCCCGGGTAGTACGCTGGGTACGGCTGTGGTGCGAGGGCGGCGGCGAAGCCTTCTTCTTCCCCGAGTAACGGAGCCGCTGGCTCGCCGAGGAGCCAGTCTATCGGTGGTACCCCGAGTGGAGCCGCCGGCTCGCCGAGGAGCCAGTCCAGCGGCGGTATCTGGAACGCTGGAGGAGCGGGTGGGCTTGATGGTGCCGCTGCGGCAGCGTGAAGGCCGTGGGCGTTCAGTGCGCGTCCAGTGCGAGGCGCGGAGGCATGGCGTGGGTGGCCGTGGCGACGGCCGCCGCGGGTGCGACGACGGCCACCAAGTCCGGCGTGGTGGCGAAGGCCACTTCCATTGCCGTTGCGGCGGAAGCCAGCCCCGCGGCCGTGGCGACGGAAGACAGCCGCGCGACCATAGCGGCGGAAGCCAGCCCCGCGGCCGTGGCGACGGAGGGCGTTGCCGAAGCGACGAAGGCGGCGGCGACGGGCGAAGAACGGGCAGCGGTTCTCGCTTTGCAGGAAGCGAAGAAGGACGGATGAGATTCTTGGCAAGTTTCTTGCCATTCTTACCTTCCTTTTCTTTCCTCCTCTCCGGTGATTGCTCTTGGTAGAATCTAGCGTGGCTGATAACGTGTAAGAAATTGAAATGAATGGAATGAACTCCTTCTTTATTGATCATCAACATGGGGTATATATACAGGTGATCCCGACTATTCGGAATGTCGGTTACAAGGAAAGGGCGCCTGCTGGAGGCATCGGTTTGTGGAGAGGCGTCTGTACATGAATAGACGTCCGTACGGACTTTGGGCACTACTAACTGCCTATGGCAGTTACATCTATTTCTAACATATACTTCTTATAAAGCAAAACCCCACTAACATGCATTAATTATTTTTCTATCTCAACATGCAAGCTATACACATCATTCATCCTCTTAGCCAATCAATTGTCCATGTCATCTCCTCTAATATTTATTAATTATTACATGCAAACTATATCATACATTTTTGTAACCATTCATTTTTTCAATTTAATGATTTATGCAAGCTACATATCATATATTCTTTAAACCATCCATTTTTCAAACTAATGGTTTATAATATGCATCACATGTCTATAAATTTAGTATCTCGAGTATGATCAACCAATTTTTTTCATATTTCTTTAAACTATATAATGTATCATGTTGTTTTTTATATTTCGAAAAGGAGGCTAAGACCCTTGGCCTATGCATCAAAAAACACAGTGTCATTTACTATAAGGGATTCCCGCCGCAACGCGCGGGGTATTCTTCTAGTCTTTCTTAATTCTCTCTCCTACAACTAAGCAAAAGTCCTACGTGACATATCTAAGGAAACACTGACATCACCGCATTGTACATGCCCTCGGGGCGTCACCACCCACCAGCTTTTATGGTACCTGATTAATCATGTGTCATCGTGTGGTGGGAGATTGGGACTACGAGCTGATGGGCAAACGTTACACCGGGATAACAACACCACCATTAGGCCTTGTTTACTTCTTTCACTTCTAATGCAGTGGAAGGGTATTTTAGTGTATTGGGAATATTTGTGGGTATTGGGTGAAAGAAAACTTTTCACCAAATCCCCTCCCATCTCTGATCCCTTGGGACGAAAATACACCTCTACTCCCTGCGTTCCACAATGTAACTTTTTTAGCAAACTAAACTAGGTTAAGTCTTATATTATGGAAAGGAGGGAGTAGTAAACAAGGCCTTACTATTTATTTATTTTTACACATATAAAGATTTACTTCAAAACAAAAACCATGCACTCATATTGTCATAAGAGAAGGTCCATCAGAAAGTTAATTTCAGATCATTACCATCCAGAGTCCAGACCTCCCTCATGGTTTGGTCCCAAAAGTGAACAGCAAGAGAAGCATTCCCAGACCACATTTCCTCCTAAGCCTAAGCGTCACTGGCTTGCTGCCAGAGAGTAACGGTAGTGCATGGTCAGCATGCATGTGTAGAAAGCTAAGTACAGTACTAACAAGCTTACCACTTTCACAAAATTAAGTACACATTAGATGCTGAGAGATCGCGCATTATACTGGCATGGTACCGAGAGCATCTTGAGACCAACGCATCTTTTGGTAGCTTGTTAGTAAAAATTTCAAAGGAATTTGGAGGATTAGGTAGATAAACATACAGCTTCACACATGTGCCTACTTGCAGATACGCTGTCAATTAAAGCCTCAAACATGGAGAGCCCTCTAGCATTTGCCACAAACAAAATAGGAAGATAACTCATAAATTTTGAAGGTGTACGTAGGTCAAATCTTGCCTACCATTAATGGTGTCAAACTGTCGATACACATATACACGGTTCAGACCACCATTTCATCTCTTCTATTGAGGAGATGGTTGTGATGGTACTCCGTCATGAGCCACAAGATGGTCGTCATCTCGCCACCACTGCTGAGCTTCTTGGCATGTGACTCTCTGCTGCATCTGTTGGCAGCGTAGACTAGAAAATCCATCCAAACGTCACGGACCAGTTCCAACACGTCAATGGTGGCTTTCTCTTCTATCACAAGTAGCTTCTCAGTAAGCTTCCAAGCATAATGGAGGCGAGGAACATCAATGCTGTAGTCTGGCTTCTCGTCGTACAGGAGGATGGCAAGCTCGTCTCTTTGCGTTAGACCCCAAGAATTGGGATCATCATGCAGGCGGAATAGCCCGTTTGGACGGCGGGGACTTGGGCGCCCAACCTTGTTCCACATGTCCACCAAATTCTGGCAGGTTCTCTGGTACAACCTGGTCTGAGCAAGGCCTGGTAGCATGTAGGGGCGCTCGATGAGGAGGAACATCATGTAGTTTGACAGTGCCCTGATGGCCTTAACCTCTGGAGCTGCGTCACCAGCGCTTGCTGCTACTCTGCTCTTCGCGAGGTAAATGTCAGTGCCGATGTGCCAGATGATGACGGCCTCTTGGAGCTCAACGCCGAGCTGGAGCCTGAAATGATCATACAAGCTATGACGCTCAAGTGGCACTTGACCCCAGTTCTTCCTGAGCACACCCTGTGAATTCATTGCGCTCTCCAGCTGTGCTATGTAGTTGAACAGCGTTTGCCTCAGATCATCGGAGATCTCAATAGTTCCCGAGTAATGCTTCCTGTCCCACCACTCCTTGAGTTCGGCTCCCACCAAGTTAGCCAGTCTTCCGAGGAGAGGACTAAAAGCCTCGTCGTCACGACGTGCACACCGGTGCAGCAAGTTGTACTGGCCCATCTTGCCAGACCACCTCCTTGCTCCACCACCATTCCGTCTTCTCGTGATCATCTTGACAAACTGGCGTAGCCGATCCCACCTCCCCGTACACAGAGCAGTGTACCGGAGCCAGCTCCACTGTGTGGCACACAGGAATGCGTATGTCCAGGTCGACCCTAGGGCACTCAACAATGATGTTGTCTCCAGAAAGCAGGCTCCGGAAAGCAAAGTGTAGGTAACCACAACGTCAAGGCTGCTGTGGCTACCATCTTTGCCACTGAAATGAAATAATAGGAACGAGGCAGCACTGGCCAGTGGCGAGATGACACGGATGCAGTAGCCAGGCCAAGTGTGGACCACGGCGGCCTTGGTGTACAGGATGTCGTACATCAAGGAGAGCTCCACCTCCATCATTGTCCACATAACCTCGTAGTCTTGTTTCTTAAGGGCTTTAAGCTTCTCCGCGTCACGGTTTCCTGGATCCTTTTCGATCCAGGAATCAACCATGGCATGCTTGCACATCAAGAACAGGGAGTGAGCATGATGCACGTAGAATTCTTCCTTCTGAGCGGCTCCCAACCTGATCCCATGATCCAGAGTACGGAGATGATGATGATGTTTAGAGCGTGGCTTCTTCATGAGAGAGCTCCGCAGTCTATCCATGTTGCCGCACCTGAGCGCCCATGTCCGCTCTGCATACTTGACAACACCGAGACTGAACATCAAGATGGACGACATCAGGACAAAGGATCCATTGACGGAAATCTGTTTGTAGAGTACATATGTGGCTCCAAGGACCTGCACAACCAGCATCTCCAGGTGGCGCAGCCAGAGCTGGTTGTCCTCGAGAGCGTACGCTGTGATGTTGTCTGGGCCACCTAGGTGCAGCAGGAGGAAGGGCACCCAGAATGAAGCGAGCTGGTGATTACGGGGAATGCTGCCAAGAGACAGGTGGCCGAGGGCGAACATTGCGGTGGAGTCGGCCAGCTGGTATGTCAGCCAGAGCAGGAGCTTAAGCAACAGGTGGGCTTCACGCCGGCGGATCCCCGCAAAGAGGAAGAGGATGACCTGGAGCGTGAGGCTGAGGAGCACAAGGATCTGAATTGACAAGTCATTCCAGAGGTCGAGGGGCCCTCCAGCCATTGCTCCCTGCAGCAAAATCCTGATTCACAAAATACGCGCGCATGACTTAGGGGGTAAACTACATATTGCAACTCACAAGTTGATACATGGTGCAAATGTACCTGCAGGCAGTAGTAATGTCACCGGTAGCAGAGCAGCAGGGAAAGCAACCAAGCAGCCGAGATGAGGTTGCAGTGATGTACTGCAAACGAAGAAGACAGTGACTTGACTCTAGCAACGAAGAGGTGGGAATAATACATCATGATCTCATACCATACCTACTGGCCCTGCAAGCACAGGTACAAGCAGCATTCAACAAACCAACAATACTATAGTGTGCAACTTTTAAGGTTCCATCCAATCGATGACCCGCTATAATTCCAGACCATGTGACCCCAGAGGCTGTAGATAGATGAGCCAATTTGGGTTATTGTTTATCTACAGAAAAAGACAAGGAAGCTATGTGATCTGTTGCAGATAGTTGCCAAGCTGCCAGCGGGCTCCAACATAGTCTAATAAGGTGGTTTCATTTGTGTCCAATGTACTCTTAGATCAACAGTTGCATTGCCATGTTCAAATCAAATTAAGTGCAACTTTGGTCACTGGCCACGGAAAAACTGCCATTTGCGGATCCCTAAATATTGTAAGCGAAACACATCCAGTCATCTAGTACATTTGCAGACATTGTGAGGCATAAATACCGCGAACATGCAAGCTCGCAAGCTGCGGGCTGCAATGCATTGGATTGGTTGGATTAACCAGCAATACTTTCAACCCCCGCAGATCTTGCTGTAGGTCGTGGTACTACATGGCCTGCTGGGTTGTGTGGTTCCAAAGTTTGCGATCTTGCTGAATCAGCTAGCGATTACGATCTTACAGCCACGCCCGGTGCGACTTCTTGCAGCTGAATACAACCTTTTCCATATAGACTCTTCGATATTTAAAAATAGCTCAATGATGATACGTGTCCTTGCACCGCCAATGCTATGGTTTTGATGCTTGATTCTACCTCCATTCCTTAGGGTCTCCGCAGTTGCATCTTTAAGATCATCACCACTGAAACATAAAACCTGAGAGAATTGGTTGCGCACTCTTTCATCACCGTCAGCGTGCTCCTCAGACGGAGGATCTTCAGCAGCATCGAGAGCGCTCTCCTCTTGCAACAGGAAGTTCATGATATGTTCCATCTCCATCTGTCGAACGTGGGCATCTGCATAGAAATATTAGGTGAGAAAGTACCATGTAGTACCACCACCGACGGTAACAAAAACATATCATATCATCCATTGAAATGAATCCCTCGTCTTGTTTTGTCTGGCTGAGAAGAAATTTAGAAACTTGTGCTAACTTACAAAGGGCATAAAAAAATGAAGACGGAAGACTTGACAAGTTTGAACTTTCAGTACTACCAAGGCCTTCTTTTCTGCAGTTCCTACTCAACCTGCCAATGTCGTACGATTAAACCCCCTTTCCTGCTTAGAAGATAGTATGTGGGTTAGGCAGATAAATACAGCCTCAAACATGTTTTGCTTGCAAGTAATCCTGATGGATGATCAGGATGGTTCGGTAGAGGCGTTGACGGGGTTATAGAGTATTATTATCTTTGGGTAATGGAAATATCTTCCTATCCAGCATCTGCATCCGAGAAAAGAATTTAGATACCGAAATTTGGGGAACTCACCGCGGCGGGCATGACAGAGTCGGGGGCGGTCTCCAGAAACTCCGTCCGAGCGGAGGCGGCGAGGAGCTTGCATGCGCCTCCCGCCCCCCCACCCCGCGGCGGCGGACGGTGGGCCGAGCAGGAGGGGATCTGAGGCACTCGCAGGCGAAGGGAACTGCATGGCGCCGTCGGCTCCGTTTGTTAGGCGGCGGTGGGGGGTCGCTTGTCGTTCGTCAGCGAGGCGCTCGCAGTCGAAGTAGACCTAGGAGCGGTGGTCTACCCGCACTTCACATCGACAACGATGTGAGCCGACTAGGCCTGGCAGCTAACTTTTCAAGCGGAAGGAGTATGCCCCGCCATGGGCGGCTTTGCCCCTACGGTGCCGGCGGGAGCAGGAGCGCGTGGCCGTGGCTGGTGCCATCGTTTGATTTGGGAACGGCGAGACGAGGATGGGGATCGGAGGAGCGGACGGGTGGGCCCACGTATACTCTCGTAGTGTAAATGTGTAATCCAAAACAAAATTGCGCACTAGAGCTGTGAAAATCCAAACAAAATGGCCTTTTCCTAGGGATGTATATAATGTTATTTTCATATCCTTTACCATTAGTTTGGGGCTGTGCTAAGCACAGGTCGCCCCAGGATACCAGTTTTAGGTCCCCTCCGGAGTCGTCCGATCATGGCACCCACCGGGTTCGGGGCCGGGTCGGCGCCCCCCATACCCTCCCATTTAACTTGTCGGGTCTCTTTTCTTACTATACCCATGACCCGGTCGGGTTCGAGGCCCCAACGGGTACCCATTTAAGGAGCGACACCAACACATGTGGGGAATAAAACAATGAAATATTGAGATGAGGTTGGTGGGAATAGACACGTGTGCACGTGTGTTGTCTCCGGGATTCTAGATTCCAATGCGTCCATGTGATGTGTGAGCTTTGTGGTCCATATCTCGTGGACGTGTGGTTAGCCATAGCATTATTAGGGATATGATTAGAACTTAGAGCGGGTATGCGGGTACGGGTTTGCCACCCCCATACCCGCCCCATTAGACCTGGCGGGTCGAATATTTTACCAAACCCTCCCCATTTAAGGCGGGTACCCGTCGGGTTTGCGGGTTTCGGGGCCCCATTGCCATCTGTAGATCAACATTCTAAATCTAGAAATCAGCATAGTGCGTTTTGCATTTTAACCCCCCCCCCCCCCCTAATTTTCGTATATAGAACCCGCACTCTATAGCATTCTCACTTAAATGAAGAGATATATTGTGTTGCCCTAGATCATCTCGATAATTACAGAAAACTGTCATTGAAACAAATTCACTGGTATCGCAACAAAAATTATCCTTCCGTGTA